>CM067368.1:84013891-84084515 GCA_034401795.1 Chaetoderma sp. LZ-2023a
CTCTTCTTCCCTAAAAACGGAAGCAGGAGAGGGAAATCCAACGCACATCACGTGACGTTAATACCAGCGCCTGCTTGTATTTCCTCATTTACTTTTGGTTTCGTTTTAGCTTTTGTTAAAGACTGATATGTCTGCTGCAAAATTATGTAATCGACTGTAGTTAACAGTCACAGCTAGAAAATCCTCAAAAACATCTCAATAATTTCCTATTCCTAGAAATAACAATTGATTCGTGAATTGGTCCACATATGATACTTATCGCGCGGGTAAGCCGATGTCACGAAAACTGATAACTCTTGACAAATTGAAATTCTGCACACACGATTCCTACAAATGTTTAGCAATTTCTTTTGTTCCTGGGATTTAACAAAATAATGAAGAGACAACTAAAAAGAGGCTGTCAGAATAGATTTAACTTTGTTAGCATTGTAGCAATGAGGGCAGCAGCTGTCGTGATATGCGTAGTGATTAGAACTCTGTAAATCAAGAGTCAATCCACCAGCAGCGAAGAGTCTGCAGACAGTTATGTCTGAAGACAGTTATCCAGAGACTAATTGATCTATGCGTAAGTAGGCCAGATAGAGGTTTCAGATTGATAGCTCAAGCAAAAAAAACTAGATTGAGCGGTTCACAATTTTAAACTTTAATTAACATCAACACCCCACAACCCCAACCCCGGGGGAGGGGTAAAATGTAAATGTCCCTTTGTACTACGCAATCATATGGGTAACTCAATTGGTCAAATTTCGTCCAACAGTGTCAGAGGAGTTGCATCATTACAACCAATTTCATAACCTTTTGACCCCATTACCACCACTTGGGGATGGGGCCATATGTAAATGTGCTCACCCACTCCACATTGATATGGGTAACTCACATACTAAATCTGTTTGAATTCCGTTCAATGGTTTTGGAAGAGTTGCATTACAATCAATTTTGTGACATTTTGACCCACACCCCACCCACCCGTGGGACGGGGCCAAATTCAAATGGGCCCATGTACTCCACATTGATATGGGTAACTCACATACCAAATTTGGTTGAATTCTGTCCAACGGTTTCGGAGGAGATTCATTACAATCAATTATTGCATGTAAAAATTTGACCTTCTGACCCCGTCCCCTGGGGGTGGAGCCAAATGTAAATGGGCTCTTGTACTCCAGATTGATATGGGTAATGCACATACCAAATTAGGTTGTATTCTGTCGCATAATTTCGGATGAGATGCATTACAATGAATTTACGTAGGTTAAAAATTCACCTTTTGACTCCAGCCCTGTGGGCAGAGCCAAATGTAAATGGCCTCATGCACTCCGCAATCATATTGGTAAGTCACATCAGATTTGGTTGAGTTCCGTGTAACCATTTCAAGGGTTTTTGCGTTACAAGTGATTTGACCTTTTGACACCTGCCCTGCCCCGGGTGTGAGGTGGGAGTGGGGGGGGGGGGTGTACGGAGCCAAATCTAAATATTGTCTTGCAAAGCCGAATCACATGGGTAACCCACATAACAAATTTGGTTTAATTCCACCCAACGTTTTGCGAGAAGATAGCGTGACGGATGGAGGGACAGGACGGAGGAGATTACAATATCCCGACATTTTTTTAAAACGTGGGGATAATAACTACCCCCTCCTCCGAAGCCTTTATTTTGAAATTACAAAGGCAAAATATGCCCACAGTGCCAGCATCGCCTACCTGGAGCATAGAAGATGCATTTGTCCGACAAACAGACAACCTAATGGAGCCCATTGATATATTGTCAAAAATTATAATGTTCGCCAATAATAAAACCAATTGTGGCTTCAAAGTCGATCATATATTTCAATATGTCCGCCAACATGCTGAATTCTGATCTTTTTTTTATAGTACTTACTAACCTTCCTTGGACAATCTTGAATGACCATTAGTTCCTAATTATACTTCCAAATTTCATCCTGATCCATTACGCCATTCGGGAGGTCATTTCCAGGAAAATTAGGTCATTCATGATAGCTGCCGAAACATTTGACCAAATAAATGAGTTTTAGATTTGTAATGAAATTTCTAAGAATCAACCAAAATCCAAGATGGCCACCGGCTTCATTGGTCAATCTGCTTAGTTTGAACAAACTTGGATCCCGATGGCCCCAGGATGCTTTCTACCAAATTTGGTAAAATTTGGTCTGGTGGTTCTCGAGAAGAACGTTTATATTTCTCATTGATTTAGTATAGATTTTCGTGGACGGAAAATGCAAGATGGCTGGCAAACAGTTAAATTCCAATATCAGGAATATGGCCACCAACATGCCGAAATCTGCTTGGTTGATGGTTTTCAGGTTTTAATGCACTGCCTTAGTCCCTAGTCATACTTCCCAGATTTTAGCCCGATCCTTTCAGCGATTCAGAAGTAATTTTCACGAAAATTAGGTGATCCAAGATGGCAGCGAAGCATTTGGCTCATCAAGCTCTAACACTTTGTTCAGCTGATGCCCTAGATGTTGTTTTTTGAATTTCGACTCAATCTCCCAAGCGGCTTCGGGGAGGCGATTTTTATCCCTTTAATTAATTACCAAATTTGGTCAAGAAAATCTGAATATTTGCTTATTGAATATCCATTTTCAGGCCAAGATAAGACTATTTTTGGAGATTTACCACTGGAATGACTGGCCTGGTTATCGATCCAGTCATGCCAGTGATAAATTTTCAAAGTCTTTTCCGTGGCCTGTGAATGGACATTCCTCAAGACTATAGGCCGGCTTTGGCATGAAAGGGTTAAAGACAGTTCTAAAAATTGGCCAAAATCCAAGATGGCTGCTCGTCATATTTGTAGATGGGCTTCGTTTGAACAACCTTGTATCCCTATGGCCCAAGGATGGTCCCTATCAAATCTGGTTAAACTCGGCCAACTGTTTCTTGAGAAGAGATTAAAAATTTTATATTTATATTCAAGATAGCCACTGGTCGCAAGCGGCCATATTGGATTTCGAGTGATCGTAGATTTCGATAGGTTTCTTCCTCAGCCGTAGTCCAGATATCCTATGAACTTTAAAGTGGTCTGAAGAACAATAGCGAAGGTATCATCAGTAAACCCATTTTCAAGATGCTGCTGATAGCTGGTGGCCATATTGGATTTTGGATCAGCACCGATTTCGATCGGTTTCTTCTGCAGATCCAGCCCAGTCATCGTTTGAAGTTTTAAAGGGATCCAACAAACAGTAGCACAGTTATCGTCCGGAAACCAATTTTCAAGATGACCACCCAACACCCCACCCCCGCAAGGGCGGATCACAGTCGATTTCAAAAGTTTTATTGCACAGACATAAAAAAGTCATCATTTTAGGGTTTAATGCAATCCAAACAAGAGCTCCGCAAGCGGCACATAATACCCCACCATGATGACAACCCAATGAATGAGAGCTATCAAAAAATATTTATTCTTCCTCAGACCCAGACCAGTCATCCTTATTAAGTGTCAAATAGATCCGTTAAACGGTCAAGGAGGTATCGTCCGGAAACTAATTTTCAAGATGGCCACCACTGACTGGTGGCCATCTTGGATTTTGGATCATCGTCTACTTCGATAGGTTTCTTCCCAAGACCTAATCCAACCACCCTATGAAATTTCAAGGCGATCCAACAAACGGTAACAGAGTTATCATCTGGAAACCAATTTTCAAGATGGCCACCATTGGCTGGCAGCCATCTTGGATTTCGGATCATCGTTGATTTCGATAGGTTTCTTCCCAAGACCTAGTCCAACCACCCTAGGAAGTTTCAATGTGATCCGCCAAAGGGTAACAGAGTTAATGTCCGGAAACCCATTTTCAAGATGACCATTGATGGCTTGCAGCCATATTGGATTTTGGATCGACGTCGATTTCGATAACCTTTTTCATTAGACTTACTCCAGTCATCATCACCCACCAACCCACACACACCTCTCTGAGACACATCGCAAAATTTGATTCCCCTCTAGATGCTATATTATGGCTACATCACTGTTCCTGTCTCTGGAGTCGCCAAACCCTCTGACATGTCTGAGAGCCATTTCTAAATGGTATGGACACAGGCCCTAGAAAAGGGAAAAATCTATTTTAAGCTACGGGTTTGGAAAAATTATGGAAATTTGAAGCATTAGGAGTCTTACACATCAAATGTAAACAATAACTGAAATATCGAATACAATGATGGCCTCTAAAGATTTGCTTTAAATGTACACTGATTGTACATATCATAAATGGGGCTGGAAATTCCTAAACGAAGTTCGGAAAGTCAGAAAAAGTATGAAATTATTATTCTTGAAAGCATTATGAAATATGAAAGAATAGAATTCAACTGGGCAGTATATGTTCACCCCACCAACTCCAATACCTGGATTTGGTGTATGCCTAGATATTGAGCGATGAGAATTCCATAACATTTTATTGTATACCCACTTGTCATATCCTGCTGAATGACAAAAGATAGGTTGCTGCTTCTCTGCTGGCATTCAATTGATGCCAATAATGTAAATTATATGTACTTAGTCTACGCTTGCTGATTTGATGTCTAACACGTCTAATGTATATTATTTATTATTTCAGGTAATCACTGATTTACCAACACTTAATCCTATATTCACAACTCCAGTCACACAAATTTCCTTAACATCAGTCCACATCGATGATGATGATGATGATCAACAGAATGTGACCTGTGGGTGCACAACAGTGATAATGAGCTTTCCAATACCAGTACATATGACTTCCTGTGGTAAAGCTTTCCAAGTTGATCTAAGTGATAAGCAGCTCTAGTGTGATTACAATTCCTTATTATTTGGTCTAAAATACCTGCCGCCTCTTCCGTAACATCAACAGCGCTGATATGACAAATAAGACTGATGATAATAACCCTCATGATAGATACTGGATAAGCAAAGTGATACATATTATTCATCTAATGACAGCTTTAAAGAGAATTTAGAAGAGGACAGCGAAGTGGTCAGTGAGCCAAACTATATGGGTAGAAACTTTCCAGACAGACAGTTTCTTGTTTAATCATGTCTATTGCAATCATTTTCATTTTGTCCAATTAACAAGTGGTTCGGTTTGCTACATTTCCACACATGTGATAGACGCGATCCTGATTGTGAAAGGAGTACATGTATGCCATGGCGTAATTTGTTATCAACAGATTTCTACATTTTTAAAGCCGATCACCATCAACTGCTTTTCATGTGCATGAACCGTTATATCAAATATACATTTCTTTAACTATCAGAAATTTTACTGCCATGGTGTACTTAGATCTGTATTGCTAAAACTGGGCTCAAAGAAGTAACATGCTCACATGGACCTGCAAAATTTAGTGACTTCTCTGATATATTGCATGGATAAACAGACAAACAGACAGCACCAACCACAATAATCACACCCGTCTTCGGTAGCATAAATAACAAGATTTATGTTTTTAATGAATTCGCCACAGCTACAGAGTTATGGCACAGAAACTGATTTTTGAAGATGGCTTCATATTAGCCATTTGGAACAATTTTTATAGATAACTCACATATTAGATCCATTTTACATGCAGATTTCAATAGTTTTACGATCAATGTTGCAGAAACTGATATACAACCTGACTGCCTAGTAGGCTATTACATCTAGCTATTTTACGTGTATTGTAAATCCAAGCTAATTACTCACGCCACCATCTGCCAGTGTGAGTATTGCTGGTGGAGCTGCCTATTCGTTTGTCTGGTTTTCCAAGGCACATCTCCTGAATCCTTTGATATAGAATAACCAAATTTGGCACATGAATTCATATTGTAAGCGGATAGAAAGAATTTTAGTTTGAGGTCAAACAGTCAAACATAAAGGTCAGGGGCGTCAGTTAGTGCATACTGGAATACACATTTTCCTCGATCATGTCGATAACTTTGCAATGCAAGAAGATAGAATCACCATATCTGTAACAAACATTCATATATTGTGGCTGGATAGAAGCAAAACTTAGCTTAGGTCAAAAGTTCAAATGTCAAGGCATATGGTTATTTAGAGCATATTGGAAAACACATTTTCGTCTATTAATTCTGCAATGCAAGAAGATAGAAGCACCAAATCCATAACATACATGTATGTTCATATTGTGGTTGGTTAGAAGCAAAATTTAGTCTGAAGTCAAAGGTTCAAATATTGAGGTCATATGGTCAGTTAGTGCATTGTCCAAACCGAGTGCAACTTTGGCATGGGTCAGCATCTCCATTGAGTGCATTCTGGTTTTATTTTACATAACATTGAACCACAATCAAAAGTCACTAATGACAGATGGTCTCTTACAATTAGTAAATTTCCATAATTAATGCTATTTTGGTTCAGAAGATGGCGATTCATCAAAACAAGTAGGTGTTACATGTAGAAGTCTTGAGGAAACAACAACTTCTAATGCAAAGGACAGATGTGGTCTTTATATTGCTGATGCAAAAGACAGATGCGGTCTATACAGTTAGCTTTGACTAAAGTATTCATACTAGAACTATTATTGTTGGGATAGATGATAATACTAAACTAGTGAATCAAAAAAGCATCCGCTTTTGTTTCTATGAGAATTCTTAATACTTACCAGATGTACTATTATGATAATGTCTATTATCCAGTCTAGCTCAAAATAAACAATTAAAACTCCGCACTCTCCTGGTCCTGCCCATACTGTGTCCGGGAATACCATAGCCGCAGGTACCGAGTCAATTCCCAATCACAGTCAGATTCGTCTTATATTTGCCTTGGCAAACTGCGAAAGCAGCTCAGCCTCACCTCAGTGGGGCGGCTGAGGCAGGGCCATAGTACATCTGGTAAGTATTAAGAATTCTCGTAGAAACAAAAGCGGATGCTTTTTTTATTCTACTTCGAATAATACTTACCAAATGTACTATTATGATAAACTCCGGATTTCGACAGCCAGGAAATGCCGGTGGGAGGAGGTGAGGCTCGAACCAGCACTCATCAACCATCAAACAGAGAAGGTTGTGAAGAGACTAGAACCCTGGCATACGCTTGGGTTCTGCCATCTGACTCATAGAGTGCTAAACTTCCATGGTCTAGACCGCACACACCCCCTCTTTTGTCCGCACAAAACCAGAGGGCTGTCCATGGGGATGCAACACCCACCAGACCCGTGTCAGCCCCAAGTCTCAGCTAGGGCAGTCCAGTAGAGTGCAAAGAAGCTACTACAACTTCTAACTTTGAAAAAACATCAGTATATCAACTAGATTTTCAATTTGGAATGAGTCTAATGTCTGATTGAGAGGATAAGAATACTCTTGTACCAGACTATTTACCTAAGCAGTCTGGTATTTCGACTGTAAGTAAACATATTTATAGTCACTTAATTAATGTAAACACTCACCATTTTGAGTGCTTGATCTGTTCTTGATCATCACAGGAGCTCGGCCCAATCCACGGTCGTACTCAGTCATGTGCATAGCGCTTGTTCAGTGTAGGTGGAAGACTTGTGATGTGTGCGAAGTAGTGGTCGGAAGTGGCTTAGTTTAGATTCGACAGATTGGCGACGGCTACCGGATTAAGTGCGCTGGAGATGTCGCGAAGGTAGAAATCAGTGAATGACGACTCGGCATGCCATTGTGCTACAGACATCACCTCCTCTAATGAGACACCCTTATAAAGGGCCGATGATGCTGCTAGTGCTCGGACCTGATGGGCATTCACACGATCAATCTGCTTTCCTGTAGCGATTTTGTGTGCCATCTGAATAGCGTCAACTATCCAACGAGAAATAGTATCTTTCGAGGCACGTAAATGGGGAGCTTTGAGACATAACCACAGAGATTTCGGGTCATCTCTCCACTCATCAGTACGTTTCTTATACATTTTCAGACATCTGATAGGACACCAAGCAGAAGAGTTTGGGTCATGTCTAGTTAAATTTGGCAAATTGATCGGCTGTCCTGGATATTTAAGTGACTGATTCTTTGCCAGGAAACAAAGACGTGGAAGAAGTCTTAAACCTTCACCTGTGATGACAAAACGGTCTTGTTCGGCAGAAAGCGCATGAATTTCGCTTCTCCTTCTCGCCGACGCTGCTGCAACCAAAAAAACTGATTTAATAGTTAACAGTTTAATATCAATAGATCTAATCGGTTCAAAGGGAGCATGCCCTAAAACCTGTAGAACAAGAGATAGATTCCATGATGGGATAGGAATTGGCTGTCTAGGTCGCAGATTGCTCATTCCTTTGATAACTTCATTCAAGGTGTCATTCTCCACTCCTTCAATGGCCAGACTGGGAATGACTGAAGCTAATGCAGACTTATATGCTGCTAGGGTAAAAGGTACAAGTTTGTCAACTTCGTATAAATGACAGATAAAATCTGCTACGTGTTGAACAGATGCAGAAAAGGGATTAATATCTCTTCTCTCACGCCACTGTGCAAATTTGTTGATTCTATAATTATATGTCTTTGTGGTTGAAACTCTTCTGGCTGAAGCAACACACTTTGCTGCTTGCTCAGAAAAGCCACCCTCAATTGCACGCTGCTTGATAACATCCATGCAGTCAATTTGAACATTTCTGGTCTGTCGTGAAGGTACAGACCCTTGTTCTGAGAGATTAGATCGCTTCTGTCTGGCAGAGGGATTGGATTGCAAACCAGAAGGTCCAGCAGATCCGTAAACCATGATCGGCCTGGCCAATATGGGGCGATCAGCAGTACTTGGCACATCCCTTCTCTTATCTTTGCCAGAACTTTCGGGATGAGAATTGTTGGAGGGTACGCATATGTGTACATTCCTTCCCAACTTATCGCCAGTGCATCTACCGCTAGCGCTAGCAGGTCCAGGATCGGTGACACGTAAGTGACCATCTTTGCATTTTGATTCATCGCAAACAGGTCGATATTTGGCTTGCCCCATTGTCTGAATAGAACCTCCGCTACCGATTGGTTGAGCTGCCATTCCGTCGGACGACAAATCGTCCTTCGACTGAGTGCATCCGCTAGGATGTTCAATCTTCCTGGAATGTGTGCTGCCCGAAGAATAATATTCCTCTCTTGGCACCACAGCAGAAGGTTCCAAACCATCATGCACAACTCTGGTGATCTCGTCCCGCCCTGGCGATTCAAATAAGACACCACTGTTGAGTTGTCTGTCCTTATTAGGACAACTTTGTCTTGAATTAGACTCTCGAACTTTCGAAGTGCAAATACCACTGCTAATAGTTCGAGCACATTGATATGTTTCTGCGCATTGGTCCGATCCCATTCCCCTGACACTGACTGATTGTCCATACCGCTCCCCAACCCGTCAACGATGCATCCGTAAAGATGGACATCTGAGGTTGAGGAGGTTGTAGAGGAACACCTCGCAGGAGATTCTGTTCGGATAACCACCACTGAAGGTGGAATATCAATGGTTCTTTGACTGGTATCCTCAGAGATAACGGATCTGTTCTCTGAGACCAGAATGACATTAAATACATCTGAATCGGCCTGCGCCTGAGTGCCGCATATGGAACCACCTTCTCCAGGGACACTAGTAAACCCAGTCTCCTGAGAAATTGGCGCGCCGTCAGATAGGCTCCTAGAGAAACTGACTCCAAAACTGCAACCAGGTTTTTGACTCTGCTCTCCGCCGGAAAAGCTACGCCGTATCCCCAGATAAACAAATTCCTGGGATGGAGTCAGTTCTGATTTCTCTAGATTCACAATCCAACCTAGATCCTTTAATAAGGCTAGGAATACCTGCAGATTTCTGCGCAGAGTGACTGGATTCCCCGCCTTCAGCAGCCAGTCGTCTATGTAAGTGTGAACAGCTATGTTTCTCCTGCAAAGTAAAGAAGCCATGGCGAGAACCACCTTGGTGAAGACCCTCGGAGCTGTGGTCAGGCCAAATGGCAGCGCATTGAATTCCCAAACATTGTCTTGGAATGCAAAACGAAGGTACTTCTGAAAAGGAATTGACATTGGAATATGAAAATATGCATCCTTCAGATCTATCGACACTGCCCACATGCCTTTCCTCAGCCCTGTCATTACCGCTGCTACAGTCTCCATCTGAAATTTTGGAGAAAGAATAAATTTGTTCAACTGTTTGAGATTGAGAATTGGTCTCCATCCTTTGGAACGAGGAACATGATCGAATAGAAGCCCAGTGAAGGTTGATTGCGGACTAGATGAATCGCCTTCTTCTGACGAAGAGATTCTATTTCTGAGCGAATGGATGCTATACGATCTGATTCCCTTGGAACAGGAGTCCATATTGGAGTCGAGGTTAACGGAACTAACGATTGATGGATGAGCCAGTCCGGATCGTAGCCATTTCTTATCCACTGACAAACTAAAGTCGCACACGACCTGTTCCCATTGGCTTAGGAACAGCTGAAGTCTGCCTCCGACGGAAGGAATCTGCACACAGCTGTCGGTCAAGATTGGCCGATAAGACGCTAAATCGCTTGGGTGAAGATTCTCGACTCCATTCGTTCCCAATGCCACCGGAACTAGTTCCTCCGGAAACCAATCAGGAACGAGCCCCACGGCCGCCCCGCGGCTTCTTGTAGTGAGACGGTCCGGAACCGCTGCCACGGCCATCCTTACGGTAGCCGCGGCAGCCCGAACTGCCACCCTTCCTGTCCTCCTCATACGGCCTCTTATTAGAGGATTTGTATGAGGATGAACGGCCAGGACCTTGTGATCCAGATGGCCTATGGCCATCACGGTCAGAAGGACGGAAGGGCGATCTAGGGCGCTGCCTCTGCTGCTCCTGTCTATGTTGACAGTAGGAGTGATGCGGCTGAGTCCTCTTAGTCGACTTCCATGACATGCCGACCACTTCTTGCTCCGCCACCATTGACGCAATCTTGGAGAGCGCTTGTCGTGCCGAGCCGCCGAACAAGCCTGGACCGATGAAAGGCACAGAAGATAATGCAGCCCTCATCTCCGGTCCTGGTTCTACACAATCGAGAACCATTCTCCATCTCTCTGCCAATGTCCTAGTGATCACCCTGGCCAGGCAATCCTGAGACAGGTGCATGGTGTCACGAATAACTCCGGGAGCAGCCTCTGGCACCTGTCCACCTTCCGCCGTGCAGGCCAGCATACCCTGCAGGATGGTACGCCCGTGCGACAGCGCAGCCATGGCTGCCCTCGCCGCATCCTCAATGAGCGTGAGCTCATTGAACAGGTCTTTGTTGGTCTGAGAAACCAAAGGACGCGACCGCCCCTTAGCCTTCCCAGCCAACGGCCTATTCAGCACCTCACGTTCCGCGACGGAAAGCCATGGAACCCGGGCGTACTGATGGTAGGCCAGCTCCGGAAAACGGACCCTACTCCTTATCCCCTTCGGGGCCTTTGACAATGCAGTCCGGCTGAACCAGATGGTATGCCGCAACTTCCAGCATGTCGGAAGTCTGCGTGTCCAAAGGGAGTGTTGGCATGGCAGAAGAGCCACTTGACAGAGCGCTAGCCGCTCGCTCTGACATCCGCTCCATCACTGGATCGCGCTGAGATCCCAGATCTGATGCCAATCCGAGACGATCAGACATCCATCCAAGGACCTGCACCCATTCAGCCTCAGTGCAGAAAACGGACTCGTCCATCAATGAACTGCCGTTTTCATCCTCCCTCTCTCCCGTAGATGAGAGGGCGACCACCGATCCATGCTGAGCGCTATGAGACACGTCTCTGCCAAGACAGAGCGCATCCATAGCGCGACCACCAGCGGCACCGGTGTCTAGCGAATCGCCAGACCCGGATTCTCCGCAATCCATCGGCTCCAGCACGGTAGTCGGGACTACGACCGCCTTACCCATGGCTGGCGCCGTCACTCCGATAGGAGCCGCACCCAACGCTGCCGGGATACCAGCAGGAACCGCAAACCACGGCTCCGCCGACCCCTCCGCTTACACAAACAGCGGATGGAAAATGCCCGACGGAACGTCGACATCACCATCCGCCTGGCAAACCCGTACCAATCCCGAGGGCGACCCCTGGGACGTACTGGGCATTGCAGACAACGAAATATCCGGCATGCCGGAATCTTCCATAAGAAGATCTTCCTCCTCTATCGTCGGCTCTTGAGCCAAGGACAGAGAAGGGGCAGGTGCATGACCCTCCGCAGAACTAGCTGGACTACCTAATGGTTGTCCTGCACCAGCCTGCATCAACGGGACCGTGGACTGGAACGACTCAAACATCGCCTTGAACTGGGCCGCCCATACACCCAGAGCTGAATCCATCCGGTCATTCAGACGACCTTCAAGTCCAACCAGCGACGCCTGCTGCAACTTCGTCGCCTTGTCCTTCACTATCCTCTCCAGCCTCGCCCGTCGATCCTTGTTGAACTCCGCCACCATAGACGACGACCACTTCACGCACACATCACAAGGGCTCCCAACCTTACACTTAGCGCACACCAAGCAGTGATGTCCAGCATACTTCCGTTTCATGAACCGGTTGCACTTCTGGCACAACGTGTCAAGATTCTTAGGTTTCTGCGAACACAGAGAAAAATTAAAACGCTGCACATGACAAATGATGACGAGCAATACGCACAATCAACTTGATAGTTTAAAAATTTTTTAAACACACATTAACTTTCTCTTAGATTAATGATAATCAAGTCTAAGCAGGATATTTGAAACTTTTTTTGAGTGAAAATATTTTTAAAAACACAACTCAGCCTTTAACTAAAGTTAAACAACCAAGATTACACCGCCGATTGCTACAAACACCCTCGACAATGAAGAGAGAGCTAATTATCTACGAAACAGAGTGCCTAGACCCGTCCAGCCAAGCAAGAAAATTAAATCATGGGCGCCGCCATCTTGGCCAAGGACGCATCCATCTTAGAGGAACCGAGTTGCAAGAGAAATTAACCGAGTACCCGAATTAAAACCAAAAGTTAACGGGTACAGAAGCGACTCCAACAATGGCTAACATTCTAAAACAATGTGCCAATTTAAGGAAATTTCAAACAGTCATTATGGCACGAATGTATAAATTCTAGATTGATACAACCTGCCCCTGTGATGATTTTCCCGGGTTCCTCCATAAATCCACTGATGTAATTGACTAACACAACCGATTAACTGCTTAAATTGCAAAATTTGGGCACTCTAAAAAACACGACTTTGAAAAAGCGCAAAATAGACGAATCTGACTGTGATTGGGAATTGACTCGGTACCTGCGGCTATGGTATTCCCGGACACAGTATGGGCAGGACCAGGAGAGTGCGGAGTTTTAATTGTTTATTTTGAGCTAGACTAGATAGTAGACATTATCATAATAGTACATCTGGTAAGTATTATTCGAAGTAGAAAACCTGGTACTTTATCTGGCTGATGTACCTTTATTTACATTTAAAATATATAAACAGTAATGATAATTGACAATAAGTTGTAGTCACCAAAGATAGATAGTCTCTTACTCCACTTACATTGGAATGTTAAAATAATCTTTTCATTCACATGACTAGATTGCTCGGTTGATGACGCATCATCACAAATTTCCATGTTCACAGCTTTGACCACACACTCATACATGCACGAGTGTGCACGGACGCACGCACACACACACACACACACACACACACACACACGTGACACCTCTGGAGTGGAACTAAATGTAAACGTGATCTCGCTCTCGCACCCGCACCAATATGGGTAACATACACACATGTATGTAGCAAATTTGTTTGAATTCCATCTAATGGTTTCGTAGGAATTGCATTGCAATCGATTTGACCGTTTGACCTCTCCTGTACAGACTCTCCTCTCGGCCCTCGCCCCACCCCCCCCCCCATCCCACTGGGGACGGAGGCAAAAGTACATGTAAATGTGCTCTTGCACCCCCAAACCGATATGGGTAACACGCATACGTACCAAATGTGTTTGAGTTCCATCTATTGGTTTCCTAGGAGTTGTGTTGCAATCTATTTGACCCTTGACCTCTCCTTTACACACTCCACCCCCCCCCCTTGGGACAGAGTCAAAAGTACATGTCAATGTACTTTTGCATGCCACACTCATATGGGTAAGATACATACCAAAGTTGGTTGAATACATGGTATCTTGCATGCCACAATCATATGGGCAACTCACATACCAAATTGCGTCCAACAGTTTCAGAGAAATTGCATTACAATCAATTTCTTGACCTTTTGACCCACCCATCCGACGACGACAGGGGTGGGTTGGGGCCGAGCCAAATATAAATGTTGTCTTGCATGCCACAGTCATGTGGGTAACTGCCGCAATCATATGGGCAATGCACATACCAAATTTTGTTTAATTTCATCCAACGGTTTCAGAGAAGTTGCATTACAATCAATTTTTTGCCATTTCGATCCACACGCCCCACACCCATGGGGCCGGAGAGCCTAATGTAAATGGCTTCTTGCACTCCACAATCATATGGATAACTCACAAACTAAATTTGGTTAAATTTTGTAAAACACTTTCGGACGAGACACATTTCAATCAATTTCTGCATGTTAAAATATTACCCTTTGACTAAAATGTAAACAGACTCTTGCATTCCAATTTGCATACCAAATTTGGCTGAATTCCAACAAACGGTTTCGGAGATCTGACATTACAATTGACTTTTCTTTGAAAAACGTGGAGATAATGGTGAGTACCATAGGTCACCTATGATACATGTATGTGATGATAAGGTATTGACATATATATGCATATTTTACTAACTTTATAATGTGACCCAGTATCCTAGTCCTACATGTAGTAAACTCACTAACTCCAGTACATGTATTACTACTATCTAGAGTATCTATAGCACAATATATATTTTACAATCCGCATCATATGGTAATTCACATAATAAACTTGGTTGACATCCACAAGATGTTACGAATAAAATGGAACTATTAACTCTTTCATTCCAAAGCCGGCCTTTTCAGTTGTCTTATGGAATGTCCATTTGCAGTCCAAAAAATTGTATTTTTGAAAATTCTCCACTGGAATGACTGACTCGATAACCGAGCCAGTCATTCCATTGGTAAATTTTCAAAAACAGTCTTCTCTTGGACCACAAATTGATTTTCTTGACCAAAATTAGCCATTAAAGGGCTAAAGCCAGGCCACTTGCCATATTACACACTCTCTCAATCTACATGTTGGTGTTCTTTAATACAGGTGTCTTGAGTGATCGGTTTGATGGCCTCTGTGACTGATGATGCCATGAAAATTAAAGTTCTTAAAAATTTTAAACTATGATATTTCCCTCTGAAAAATCTGTTGCGAATTGCAGCGAGTTACACACACTCTATGTCATAATTCTCTGCGATTATCTGTAGCACAATTGTGGTATATCCATCTGGAAAACTGACAGTATGACATCCATATTTCCTAAAAAACATAAACAACAAATGCAATTAGAGATTGCAGCCCCTCCTCATCAAAGTTGTGGAATCATACAGTACAGTCACACCCTGTCCTGTGTTAAAATTGTATCCAAATTAGAGAATTTGATCTGATCCATATATTGAAGAAGTATATTCAAAGGAATATTTATCGGCCAATTTGGATCCCATGGCATGACAGACAGACGGACCCCATGGCATAAGCTCACTTGGCCAGTCTAGCCAGGTTAGCTAACAATGGGAAATTTATAGTTTAACTAATCTCATCTCTTGATAGCTATTCAAGTGATCTAATATGCCAATGATAAACTATACAGATAATTCTAAGCTTTTTATCATGTGGCTAAACAGATATATTCAGGCTTTAGTAGCTAAATGTTGGTACATTTCTACACTATGATGGCTGTCAGGATTATCCCCACATTTTAAACAAGAGGCCCAAGGGCCTGTGGCGCTCACCTGGACCATTAACAGTTGAACCATTTGCATTTAAATAGATATGATGGATCATTTTTGGAAAATCCAAGATGGCCACCCAAAAGATTTACCAAGCAAAATTCTGAATAGAAATTCTAGTCTACCTTGATAGCGTCACTCGAGCTAAATTTGTTTGAAATATGTCAAGCAACTAAGGGAGAAGCAGTGTTTTGACAATTTCTGGTAAATTTTTCATAAAATCTAAGATTTTCACCCAAAAAATTGATCACTAAAAATTCTGAATAGATTATTTAGAGCTTACCACCATAGAACCCATTGGAGAAATTTTTTTGGAAATATGTCAAGCAGCTAAAGAGGGGTAGCAATTTGACAATTTCCGGTACATTTTTCATAAAATCTAAGATTTTCATGCAAAAAATTGATGAATCAAAATTCTGAATTGATGTTCTAGAGCCTATGGCCATAGGATACTTTCAGCCTAATTTGGTTAAAACCGGTCAAGATGATAAGGAGAAGCAATTTGACAATTTGCAGTACATTTTTCATAAAATCTCAGATTTTCACCCAAAAAATTGATGAATCAAAATTCTGAATGGAAGTTCTGGAGCCTACAAATTTGGTTGAAATCACTCCGAATTGTTAAGGAGAAGCATTTTGATAATTTCCGGTACATTTTTCATAAAATCTCAGATTTTCACCCAGAAAATTGATGAATCAAAATTCGGAATGGAAATTCTGGAGCCTATGACCATTGGGTCCTTTCAGCCAAATTTGCTTGAAATCACTCAGAATGCTAAGGAGAAGCAATTTGACAATTTCCAGTACAATTTTCATAAAATCTAAGATTTTGACCCAAAAAAATTGAGGAATCAAAATTCTGAATACTGGGGCCTATGATGATTGGGTCCTTTCAACCAAATTTGGTTGAAATTGGTTGAAATGGTAAGGAGAAGAAGCATTTGGACAATTTCCGGTAAATTTTTTATAAAATCAAAGAGTTTGACCCAAAAAATTGAGGAATCAAAATTCCGAATGGAAGTTCTGGAGCCTATGACCATTGGGTCCTTTAAACCAAATTTGGTTGAAATCGCTCAGAATGATAAGGAGAAGAAGCAATTTGACAATTTCCGGTAAATTTTTAATAAAATCTAAGATTTTGACCCAAAAAATGGAGGAATCAAAATTCCGAATGGACGTTCTGGAACCTATGACCATAGCGTACTTTCAACCAAATTTGGTTGAAATCACCCAAACGGTTAATGAGGAGTAGCTTTTCAAAGCAAAAGTTGACGGATGACAGACGGTCGCCACGGCATTAAGCTCACTTGGCCTTTAAGGCCAGGTGGGCTAAAAACAGGATATTGTAATTGCCTCCGTCCATCTGTCCGTCTGTCACGCTATCTCCTCCCAAACGACTGGGTGGAATTCAAGTAAATTTGGTATGTGGGTTACCCATATGATTCCGCTTGGAAAGACAATATTTAGACTGGGCTCCACCCCCAGGGGCAGGGGTCAAAGGGCTGAATCGCTTGTAGCGCAACTCTGAAATCATTAGACTGAACTCAAGCAAATTTGATGTGAGTTACCCATATGATCCCGGAGTGCAAGAGGCCATTTACATTTGGATCCGCCTACAGGGGTCAAAAGTTCGAATTTTAACCTGCAGAAATTGATTATAACGCATCTCCTCTGAAAACATTGGTCAGAATTCAACTAAATTTGGTATGTGACCTACTCATATCAATTTGAAGTGGGTGAGATGGAATTCAAACAAATTTGGTAGGCAAGTTACCAGGCTTGGGTAAATGCATTTGCACTTGAATGCATTTGCACTTGAATGCATTTGCACTTGCATTTGCATTTGCATTTAAATACAATTATGAAATTTCTGACGCATTTGCACTTGCATTTAAATCTCATGTATTTGCATTTGTATAAAAAGGGTTGCATTTGCATTTGAGTTTTCAAATGCATTTGATTTTTTTCAAAACCACTACTTTTTTCATTTTGTATTTCTTTCCAAATTGATTGGAACTTGTGCCTGTTAAAAATTATAAATAACAGCCACAGCACCCAGTCAAATTAATTTCAAAAAGTTCAACCAAATTATTTGTCAAATCATTAAAATGGCATTTCTGTTGCTAGAAATTAGAAATATAATTCTGTGATTTCTTGACCCATTTCACTATGAATTTCTTAGAATGGAGCTCTCAGCCATCAATATACCTAAATATGCAACACCATGTATATTTTTAATTACTTTGACTTAAGAAGCCAACAAATTTTAGTTAATTTGTTTCTGAGATAAACTACAGCAACATATCTAGTGCATAATAAATATGATCACCATATAAAAAGTAAGGAATCCAATGTGTTGAATTTAATATGACTGGAAATAAGACAGCAATGGCTTCCACTCATATTAATTTCAAAATATTCAACAGAGCATGCTACACAGTGTATAGAATTTACTCTTTCAGGGATAAGTCATTGTAATGGTTAAGATTGAAAACAATGGTTTTTAGATTGTCTTAGATGTCCTGTATTTCTAAATGTTGGACCATGTGTGTCGATGCATCATAATGATAAAATTGGGCCCTTGAAAAAATTGTTTGGACCCCTTAATTGGTCTGGTAATAGCCCAGTAACCTGTGTTAGCAGGGTACCATAGGGCAAACAAAACGCCTAGAATTACTTTTGTGTGGCCTAGAAATCGAGATTGATCGATGTGATTGAGCTATTATTAAAACCAAGATATGAGATTTTAGTTAATTTAAATACTCGTTGGAATCGGTTGGAGTATTATTACTATAGATCCCTTGTGAATTTCTACTATCCTCACACACTCACTTAGTGACACCTTCCAATTCACACATACACCCAGCCAGTGACACGTACATTTACTCATCCACCCACACACTACAGGTATACCTACCAATCCACTTGCTCATGCATCCTCCAAGTCACCGACTGAGTGATGTCACTCACTATGTCACTCACTTACTTCTCGTTCGTTCGCTGACACGCCAAAGCTCACTCGCTCATGCACACACACACACTCACTCACTCACTCACTCACTCACTCACTCACTCACTCACTCACTCACTCACTCACTCACTCACTCACTCACTCACTCACTCACTCACTCACTCACTCACTCACTCACTCACTCACTCACTCACTCACTCACTCACTCACTCACTCACTCACTCACTCACAACCACACTCAGCACAGGGTTCTTCCCAGGATGAAATTAGTGGCAGACATTTTTACAGCAATTTTACAAAGTCCCTTGAAAAAAAGCTTAATTTCAACAAAATATGTGAGAAGTGGTGGTTAAAAAAGATAGTTTAGTCTTTAGTGCTGGTTAAAATTGTTGAGTGGTGGCTAATCCCGACCAGTGTGCGCAGAACCCTGTCAGCACTATTGTCAATCTTGTTAGCATTACTCAAGTCACCATCACTGTCACTCACTGTCACCATCACTCATTGTTACAAGCACTCATAATTACCATCGCTCACATTCACTCACACATGATACCGTCAGGGACCACTAAATCAGTAGTAAATCTTCAATAATAACCTTCTTGCCATACAAATGCCGAGAATGGACAATCACAAAGCCAATTATATTTCAATTCTAACAAATCTTGACAATACAGCAAATAGTCCATGTTTACTCTGATTCAACCCACCCCTGTGCCAGATATTTGGACAGACTGACGATGAGGGGATTGATCAGTGAACTGCAGGTTAGGAAATTTAATGTATTATTATTATTATTTGGGAGCACAATTGCGGTGTACATCTTAAAATGACGTTTGCACTTAAATACATAATACATACGTTTCCACCCCCACATCCTTGAGACTTCCATTTCTCATTTTCCCCTATCCCTTTACCGCCTTAATGACTAAATTTGGTACGGAAAATCAAAATATTTTCTTATTGAATATTCATTTGCAAGCCAAGAGAAGACTATTTTTGAAAATTTACCACTGGAATGACTGGCTGAGTAATTGGTTTAATGTCTCATCCAAAAGACAGGGGGTGTAGGAATATAGTTTGGGTTTTGGTGGGGTGCCTAAACTATGCGTTGGGCCAAAACATAGTGGGAGCGGGCACTATGGGGGATATACTATCATAGAGGAAAAACCTATGGGTGATATCGGCGCCTTACCTCCTCCCCCAACCCTGTTCCTACGGCTATGAAAGATTGTAGAGAAATTGAAAAAATAAGCCTGCTGCTACTTTGATGAAGTCGCAAAATCAGCTTTGTACAGCATTACAAAAAACAATAAAGCTTAGGAGGCAAACATTGAATATCGAACGGTTTACCACTGAATTCAATTGTTTACAGGTATAGGATCCTGCAATTTTTTTCAAAAAAATTAAAGTTTCTCTTAGCTCAGAATATCAGTAGAAATTCAGCAATTTTAGGCCTGCGCAACTGCGCTAGCCAAATACAGGTATGTATGCTGACAGCACTAAGTGGTCAGAATCTAGAAAAAAGAAATTCCGAAATAGTTTAGTAAACTATTTCGGAATTTCTTTAAATATTCAAATGCTGCGGTGAATTAGGAGAACATTCTGGCACATAACATTTTCTGAAAATTTTAAAAACAAACATTTTGACATGGTGATAATCAGCAATATTACAATATGTATAAACAAATACGCTAGCCTAGCGAGTCGCTAATAGTATACGAAAAAAACCTGCAAAAGGTTCCCTCGTACAGGTCTACTGTCACTGTTATTTTTTTACATGCAGATAATGATATTGGTGTTTTATCACATTTCTTCTGTTATTTAGGTTAATTATTAGCTCACCTGGCCCGGTGAACTTAGGGCATGATGGCCAGCCATCAAATCGCAACTCCTCATTTATGCTTTGACCGATTTCAACCAATATAAATGGCCCAGTGTCAACAAAACTTGGGTAGACTAATTCTATACTAGTAGGCTTCAACACTTCTAATGAGAATTCTGAGTAGTCAATATTTCTGGCAGCCATCTTGGCTTTTCTGAAAATTTTGAAAATCATTTAAAATCATACTCCTCATTAACCACTTAGATGATTTCGAGCAAACCCTTTTGGGAGGACTCTAGAGTGGTATGCTTCAGAACTTGTATACACAATTTTGATTGGTCTACTTTTTCGTCGACCAGCTTGAATTTTCCCAAAAATTGCGGGAAATCGTTTAAAAGTTAAGCACTACTCCTGATTAACTGCTTGGCCAATTTCAACTAGACTTGGCCGGAAGGATACTAGGCTAAGAGGGATTCAGAACATGAATACAGAATTTTGATAGGTCAATTTTTCTGGCCCCATCTTGGATTTTCTGAAAATTTCTGGAAATCAGGTAAAAACCTACTCATTAACTACTTGCCCGATTTCAAGCAAGCTTGGTTGCATGCCTTCCACTAGTGTAAGTCTGAGAGTACTATACTCCAAAAGTTCATGTTTGGACTCCCAAAACAAAGACACCACTAAAACTGATTTTACGCAAATTTAATGTATGGGAAGCATTTAGACTTCCATGCTCGGACTCCCAATTAGAAATTAGTGGAAGCCATGTTTGGTTGGGAGGACCCTAGGCTGATATGCTTCAGAACTTGTATACAGAATATTGATTGGTGTATTCTTTTGGTGGCTATCCTGAATTTTCCAAAAAATGCTGGGAAATCGGTTAAAATCCTACTCCTCATTAACTGTTCGGGCAATCTCAACCGCTTTTGGCTGGAAGTATCTTATGGTGGTAGGCTCCGGGATATCTTTTCAGAATATTGATTGTTCAAATTGTCAGGCGGCCATCTTGGATTTTAGGTGGACTAATTCTCCTTCGATCAATACTCACCATTCTGTTACATCTGATATACAGCTGGCTCTGACAGCTGGCTCTAGGACTATAGACTTAGAAAGCTTTACCGACGCCTTGGAACCGGGTACTCGGCTCCCAACTGCCGAGTACCCGTCTACCATAGAGCTCATTCTTGTGTGCATAGCGACAAGAGAATACATGCTTTTTGCAGTTGGAAAGTCTTAAGATTGTTTAAGCCTACGTCTTTTTACTGTGATTAATTGTGATAGCTTGTGCGTTCTCAAAAGGATAATTTGGATTAATATGGATGCTTCCGAGGATATCAGGTCGTATATTTCCATGTTATTCCATAGTTAACAGACTTAGGTCTCTAAAATTTTGTATGTGTCGCATGTTCCAATTTCTAGCCCCAAAGAATCTGGGACGTGTGTTAACAACGAAATATGCCAGATGATCGCCTTCCTTTAAATCCCCAACAGGCGATCGGTCGGTCGGTCGGTCGGTCGGTCGGTCGGTCGGTCTCGGTCGGTCGGTCGGTCGGTCGGTCGGTCGGTCGGTCGGTCGGTCGGTCTCTGTCTGTCTGTCTGTCTGTATTTACATTGAAAAAAACGCATTGGCACAGGAATTTAATTAAAAATTTCTTTGCCTAAATTTGTCCTATCGAGACCAAGTTTAGATTTACTTAGAGTGGTCCCCCCTTGAGATTAGTTGGGGTAAAGTGAATTAATTAGTAGGTCGCTTTAACAGGTAAAGGCTAGGATTGATCCTACATTATAGAGAAATCACACACACGAATGCACACACATACACACACGCATGTACATACCTACATACGTACGCACGCATGCACACACCCATCTGAACGAATGCACGAATGCACGCAATAATGCATGCATGAACGCATGCACGAACGGACGTACGAATGCATGCACGCACACACCCAGGCACCAATGTACTCACGAATTAATGCACCCACACCCACATACACACGCACACATACACCCACGCAAGTATAGATGCACACAAGTACGGATGTACGAGCACACACCCATACACACATACGAACAAACGCCCGGACGCATGAACGAACGAACGAACGAACGCACGCACGCACGCACGCACGCACGCACGCACGCACGCACGTACGCACGCACGCACGCACGCACGCACGCACGCACACACTTTTGCAGACACAAAATTAAAAGATGTCCTACGGATATGATTTCATGTTGCCCCACCATTGATTTTGGTTGGGATTAGATTTATTTAAGAATAGGTGGGGAGGGATGAAACCTTGTCATTGTTATCAGGAACTATAAGGTCTAACTTTGATCTTACTAGCAAATCTTTCAGGTTTGGATTTCTATTGTAAGCTATTACTGGTCGTGCTTTGATCGGTTCCTTTAATTTAGATTGCAACTGTGAATATTCGTCTTTCATGGTTTTCGCTAATTCAACATTAGGTCTATTGTATATGAGTTGAAATGGGATAATTTTGTTCTTTTGTGATATTCCCGAATCTACATTTATTCCAAATGGTGCTTTTGTTTGGAGTGTTCTAATCCAATGGCCCTCTCGGATTTTGCGAAACGAACTCGTTTCTTCCTCACTATCGAAGGTCGGAATCTGTTCTATTGGCATGATTTCAAAATGATGTTCAACTGAATGATCAGGAAGTTGGAAATGTTGAGCAATTGGCGTATCTGCTGAGGTGTTAATATCAGAAACGTGGCGTCTAGCACGCACTCTAAATGCATTTTTTGTTTCACCAACATACTGTTTCTGGCAAAGGGCACAATTGATCAAATAGACTACATTCTCAGAATCACAATGCATATTAGTTCGGATATGATATTCATTTTTAGTTTGAAAGCTCAGGAATGTTTGTTGGTTTACAATATAGTTGTTTACTTTGCATCTATTTTTGTCGCATTTAGAAACTGATCCATCGCACATGATTGGTTTATTGTGTTTAATTTGGACAGGTTCAAACTCGGGTCCGCTGTGAGGTTTTAGATTTTCAAGCTCATTGATGGTGTCTGCTTTAATTTTTCGAAGAAAACGGGCTGAATAGCCTCGTGCTTTCAAAGCATCAAACAGAGTAGAGCATGCACTATTCAGATTTTGCCTGTTGCTAGAGTTTCGAAAAAATCTTATGATTTGCGATTTGATCAAACCTTTAAATGTGTGTGGAGGATGAAATGATTTTTAGTGAAGCAGCTGATGTGAGTCTGTTGGCTTAAAGAATACTTTATATTCTAATTTTCCAGAGGAATCAAATTGAGGACCCTTATAGATCGTGACATCTAAAAAGTCAACCGATGTTCCACTAATAGTAGCTTTTAGCTTGATGTTTGAATCTTGGTTATTTAAAATGCGAAAAAATTCCCAAAAGTCTTCTTCTGAATGTTGCCAAACTATGAAGATGTCATCTAGATATCTGAGGTAAAGAAGAGGCTTTTTGGTTGATTTGCTCAGTGCCGCCTCTTCCCACTCCGCAACATAAATCGTGGCAAAATTTGGGCTGAATCGTTTACCCATTGCGCATCCACAGATTTGAAGGTAATGTTCACCATTAAATTGGAAATCGTTTCCTTTAAGACTTAGCTCTAATAATTTTAGAATTTCCGTGTCTGGTCGATCTGGATCAGGAAATTTGACAAAAGAATTCTTAATAGCATTGACTCCAGCATCAATATCTATATTGGTATACATAGCATCTATGTCTAATGTGACTAAATATGCATCTTTTGGAACTGACAATTTGGATAACTTTGAAAGAAAGTGTTCAGTGTTCTTGAGAAAGCTCTTGTGTCTATTAGCAATGGGCTTTAAATAGTAATCAATATATTCTGAAATGCCATAAGACTCACTGCCACAGTCTGAAATGATGGGTCGTCCAGGTGGTGTCAATGGATCTAACCATGTGCTGATAGGTTTATGGATTTTAGGCAAGATATAAAATGTCCGATTTTGTGGATTATTCTCACCTAGCAGATACTTTAGCTGTTTCTTATCGATGTACTTATCTGTATGCAATGAATTAAGTATTTCAATGAAATTTTGTCGGTTTTGAGGCCAAATTAAATTATCAAGTTTTCTGTAATGCCTGGTGTTAGTTAACTGCCTTTCGGCCTCGCGGATGTAGTTTTCTCTAGACATAATCACAGTTGCTGAACCTTTATCGGCTGGTTTTATAATAATATTTTGATTTCTACGTAATTTGTTGATAGCCTGTCGTTCGAGAAATGAAAGGTTTTGCTTATTGTTTGTAACTGGCAATGATCTGGCTATACCAGCAACCGTTTTTATGGTTGCTTTAATATTGTCATCAACTAGCCTATCTGGAGGGTCCCAACCGGATTTTCCAGTGAATGGTTTTGACTCTCCATTTAAATTTCGAAAATGATGGGCTATTTTTACTGAATGACCAAAATTAGCTACTTCAATAAGACCTGTGTCTAAAAGCAAATCTAATCCTGTTTTTGGTTTTGGAGTTGGTATAAAAGTAAGACCACGATCGAGAATTGATTTTTCAGATGGTGAGAGATCATAGTCAGCTGCTAAATTGACAACGTTTGTTCCTAATCCTATGTTAGGGGAGCTATTGCCTTGACCCACATTTAGTTTAAACTAAGTACCGTCAACCAATGGTTATAAATACAATTAGCTGTTTCTTTCGTCCAATGGATTCTATCCTTCTCAACATGAAAATTGGCATCAGAAATTTTGGGGATGACCTGATCAACGTGGCAGTTGGACCTTGCTGATTCGTTGATACGCTTGAGACAGTACCTTTGCCTGTCTGACAAGCTATCAGAGAAGTTAATCTCAGCAAAGTGCAACTCCGCATTAGGGAAGGTGTTTTTAAATTCACGAGCCATGAACCGTAAATGGCTTGAGGCTTTGGTTGGATGCTCATTTTTGGAGTTGATGCCAATATTCAAGATGATCTTCTCCGGGCTAGGGCCATCCTGGTGTCGCATAGCCATTGTTCTGAAATGTGATAATGCGGCACCAGGATAGCACTCAACCTGGATGTCAGGATGGACATCTAAATCAATTCGGGCTAGATTAGAGGACCCTATCATCAGAATCTTTTTGGTGATTCTGGGGATCCTCCACAGGCCCTTGCTATGCGATTGATGACGGTACTTAGCAAACTTCCTGTCAGACAAGTTACTATTATTCTCACTAGGAGGGAGAGGAGGTGGAGACAGAAGAAGAGGAGCAGAAGAAGGTGCGTGAGGAGAAGAGAGATGAAGCATAGGAGGAAGAGGAGGAGGAGGGATGGAGAGAGGAGATGCAAGAGGAGAAGATTGAGTATGAGGAGCAAGAGGCGGGATTGAGAGAGGAGATGCATAAAGAGAAGAAGTTTGAGGAGGAAGAGGAGGAGGCGGGATTGAGAGAGGAGATGCATGAAGAGAAGAAGTTTGAGGAGGAAGAGGAGGAGGCGGGATTGAGAGAGGAGAAGGAGGAAGAGGAGAAGATCGAGTCAGAAGGTGGCGAGGAGAAGATAGTGGAAGAGATGAGGAAGAGTTGCTAGGTGGTAGATTGGGGGAACAGTGAGTAACAACCCGACAACGGCGCACAGGAGGAGAATTTGTCTTTGGGTGAGCCGGCCATGACTCTGTTACATCATCAACACCAGGTGCTGGTGTTGGTGATGTATACAGATTCGTCCGCTTGGAAGTGGTAGGCGAGGGTGTGAAGGTGGTTGGTGACCGTTGTCGTTTGTTAGTCACTGTTGAATGTGAACCTGAACATGTACTTGGTGTGGCCGCCGGTGTTGGTACTGACATCACTCTATTTTGCTCATCACTAGCTATTTCTGCCAAAAATTTCCAAAATTTGTGATTGTCATTGTGGCCAATTTATTTCCAAAATTTTGCCTACCCCATTTCAATGCTATGCTTTTGGCTCTGTGTAGATCAAGAATTACATTAGATTCGGCCACTTTTACCTCTGCCTTTAATTTGTCCAATTTGCTTCGATAATGGTTGATTAAATTTTCTAAGCAGCTATGAGCCCAAATTTGGTTTATCATGCTGGTCGATTTCAAAAATTCGTCATCTCGTAAGGCAGGGCAGAAAAACGAGTTCATCTCCTCCATTTTCATGCTGAGAGATTTTGGGAGAGAGTCTGATGCCAAATGCTCTCGTAAAAGACCATAGTGATGCAAGCATTGCAACACATGGAAGTACATCTTAACCAGTCTCTGAAAGGCCTGAACAGACTGGTTAGGAGCACTTTTGGTTGAAGAAAAGTTGGACGCTGGGTTGCGAGATTTGCGTCCTTTACCCACTGGGCCGTTGAAATTCTTGGCCATTTTAGAACGTAATCAAATTTCTACAGATTTATGTCAAATTTAGTCAGAAAAGTTCAAAAAAGTTAAATAACAAATATTAACTAGAGCGATGTGTTGAAACAATTTAGAGACTGAAAAATAAGAACAATTAATACAAGATTATTATATATATATAAAATTAAAGCTTACACTGTCAGTTGCTGGAGCGCTTTCGACGTAATGGTCTTCGTCATGCAGCGAAAAAACTGGTCTAATGGCAACTGATAATTCTTACATATTTATAGGAGAATTACTGCAATGGTGACTACTGATTAACTATTAATTCAGTCTCTCCACAAAAGATCAAACTAAACCCGAAGACCTGCTTTAGATCAATGTGCGCCTTGGACGCTACTGAAGTCAAACAGCTAATACAAAAGGCGTGATTGCTTAATTATATTGAGCTTATCTAACTGTAGCATGGGTTAGTACGCCGGTTCGTTTCAGGCGATTAAGGTGTGAGAATAACAATGAGGGCTATTTGGTCAGTCATTAGATCAAATGCTGCCGAGATATGTTTAATCATGGCGGCTGAGAGTAATTTACTTGCTGTTTGAGTACTACAAGGGACAGGTTTCCTGAATAAAGATTATTAAAACAAATTCTGACAAGTTATACAGTTTTTTTATCTTGGCAAATCGGTTCACTCAGTCATTACAAAGCGTTGATTACTTCTTTGTAATAAGTTGGCGTTGCCGTGTGTTCGAAAATAGGAACAAATTCTGATAGTTAGGAGTTATACAGTTTTTTGATCTGGGCAAATCGGTTCACTCAGTCATTACAAAGCATTGATTACTTCTTTGTAATAAGTTATCGTTGCCATGTGTTCGAAAATAGGAATAAACAAATAGTTTGGGCCGGTCTTTCTGACAAAGGATGATCCATTGTGGATTGACTGAATGTTGTTGGTCTAGTGAGATTCATTCAAAAGAGAGGTGGTTGTAAATCACAGGTTGTTTGAGCTTTGTACGCTTATATGTCCAACAACCCATGTACTCATTCACCCGCCCAGACACCAGCATATTAATCCATCAATCAGTCCATCCTGCCATCCACCTAAACAAATACTTGATTAAGGGGAGAACAGATTTGTAAACTGATATACAAAGACCCGATGGATGACTAGACGACTGAACAAATGAATAGGAAAATGGGTGAAAGCTACAATTTCATTTCCGAATTTGGTTTAATTTATTCACTTAGTCATTGCAAAGTGCTAATTGCCTCTTTGCAATGATTTGGTGTGGCTGTTGAAAAAATAAGAATAAAATATGACAGGTGGTTGCGGAAGAGAGGTGGTGTGTACCTTTACAAACATATATGTCCAAACAATCCATGCGCCCTCCCGGACACCAGCCCAGTAATCCATCCATCAGTCCATCCACACAGACAATCAATTGATGTCTGAGAGGCACAGACCAGTAAACCAATAGAGAGGCCAAGGACAGGTGACAGGATGAGTGAACAGATAGGTGGACGAATGAATGAATGAATGCATGAATATAAGCACATATGAATGCGCGGACGCCCGCACGCACAAACGCACGCACGCACGCACGCACGAACGAACGAACGAACGAACGAACGAATGTACACGCGAACGCATGCATGCACGATTGCAGGTATGGACGACCGTGCAAACGAAATATCAGCTACCAGCAGACCAATTCCGACAGTGTATTTATAAATATTAACAGTTTAAAATTGTTTGATTTGGGACAAATATGGAGGCCTGGCACAAGCAAGTCCGTCTTTACATTGAAAAAAACGCATTGGCACAGGAATTTAATTACAAATTTCTTTACCTAAATTTGTCCTATCGAGACCAAGTTTAGATTTACTTAGAGTGGTCCCCCCTTGAGATTAGTTGGGGTAAAATGAACTTGTCAGTAGGTCAATTTAACAGGTAAAGGCTGGGATTGATCCTACATTATAGAGAAATCACACACACACACGAATGCACGCACGCCCGCCCGCACGCACGCACGCACGCACGCACAAATGCACATATGCACATATGCACGCACGCACATATGCACGCACGCACGCACGCACGCTCGCACGCACGCACGCACCCACGCACGCACGCACGCACGCACGCACGCACGCACGCACGCACGCACGCACGCACGCACGCACGCACGCACGCACCTGAACGAATGCACGAATGCATGCACACAGTAATACATGCACGACTGCACGCAATAATGCATGCATGAACGCATGCACGAACAGACGCACCAATGCATGCACGCACACACCCACGCACTGATGTACTCACAAATTAATGCACCCACACCCACATGCACACACGCACACATACACCCACGCAAGTATAGATGCACGCACGTACGGATGTACGAGCACACACCCACACACATACACACATACGAACAAACGCACGGACGCACGCACGCACACACACTTTTGCAGACACAAAACTAAAAGGTGTCCTACGGATATGATTTCATGTTGCCCCACCATTGATTTTGGTTGGGATTAGATTTATTTAAGAATAGGTAGGGAGGGATGAAACCTTGTCATTGTTATCAGGAACCATGAGGTCTAACTTTGATCTTACTAGCAAATCTTTCAGTTTTGGATTTCTATTGTAAGCTATTACTGGTCGTGCTTTGATCGGTTCCTTTAATTTAGATTGCAACTGTGAATATTCGTCTTTCATGGTTTTCGCTAATTCAACATTACTTCTATTGTATATGAGTTGAAATGGGATAATTTTGTTCTTTTGTGATATTCCCGAATCTACATTTATTCCAAATGGTGCTTTGTTTGGAGTGTTCTAATCCAATGGCCTTCTCTGATTTTGCGAAACGAGCTCGTTTCTTCCTCACTATCGAAGGTCGGAATCTGTTCTATTGGCATGATTTCAAAATGATGTTCAACTGAATGATCAGGAAGTTGGAAATGTTGAGCAATTGGCGTATCTGCTGAGGTGTTAATATCAGAAACGTGGCGTCTAGCACGCACTCTAAATGCATTTTTTGTTTCACCAACATACTGTTTCTGGCAAAGGGCACAATTGATCAAATAAACTACATTCTCAGAATCACAATGCATATTAGTTCGGATATGATATTCATTTTTAGTTTGAAAGCTCAGGAATGTTTGTTGGTTTACAATATAGTTGTTTACTTTGCATCTATTTTTGTCGCATTTAGAAACTGATCCATCGCACATGATTGGTTTATTGTGTTTAATTTGGACAGGCTCAAACTCGGGTCCGCTATGAGGTTTTAGATATTCAAGCTCATTGATGGTGTCTGCTTTAATTTTTCGAAGAAAACGGGCTGAATAGCCTCGTGCTTTTAAAGCATTAAACAGAGTAGAGCATGCACTGTTCAGATTTTGCCTGTTGCTAGAGTTTCGAAAAAATCTTATGATTTGCGATTTGATCAAACCTTTAAATGTGTGTGGAGGATGAAATGATTTTTTGTGAAGCAGCTGATGTGAGTCTGTTGGCTTAAAGAATACTTTATATTCTAATTTTCCAGAGGAATCAAATTGAGGACCCTTATAGATCGTGACATCTAAAAAGTCAACAGATGTTTCACTAATAGTAGCTTTTAGCTTGATATTTGAATCTTGGTTATTTAAAATGCGAAAAAATTCCCAAAAGTCTTCTTCTGAATGTTGCCAAACTATGCCGATGTCATCTAGATATCTGAGGTAAAGAAGAGGCTTTTTGGTTGATTTGTTCAGTGCCGCCTCTTCCCACTCCGCAACATAAATCGTGGCAAAATTTGGGCTGAACCGTTTACCCATTGCGCATCCACAGATTTGAAGGTAATTTTCACCATTAAATTGGAAATCGTTTCCTTTAAGACTTAGCTCTAATAATTTTAGAATTTCCGTGTCTGGTCGATCTGGATCAGGAAATTTGACAAAAGAATTCTTAATAGCATTGAGTCCAGCATCAATATCTATATTGGTATACATAGCATCTATGTATAATGTGACTAAATATGCATCTTTCGGAACTGACAATTTGGATAGCTTTGAAAGAAAGTGTTCTGTGTTCTTGAGAAAGCTCTTGTGTCTATTAGCAATGGGATTTAAATAGTAATCAATATATTCTGAAATGCCATAAGACTCACTGCCACAGTCTGAAATGATGGGTCGTCCAGGCGGTGTCAATGGATCTAACCACGTGCTGATAGGTTTATGGATTTTAGGCAAGATATAAAATGTCCGATTTTGTGGATTATTCTCACCTAGCAGATATTTAGCTGTTTCTTATCGATGTACTTATCTGTATGCAATGAATTAAGTATACCAATGAAATTTTGTCGGTTTTGAGGCCAAATTAAATTATCAAGTTTTCTGTAATGCCTGGTGTTAGTTAACTGCCTTTCGGCCTCGCGGATGTAGTTTTCTCTAGACATAATCACAGTTGCTGAACCTTTATCGGCTGGTTTTATAATAATATTCTGATTTCTACGCAATTTGTTGATGGCCTGTCGTTCGAGAAATGAAGGGTTTTGCTTATTATTTGTAACTGGCAATGATCTGGCTATACCAGCAACCGTTTTTATGGTTGCTTTAATATTGTCATCAACTAGCTTATCGGGAGGGTCCCAACCAGATTTTCCAGTGAATGGTTTTGACTCTCCATTTAAATTTCGAAAATGATGGGCTATTTTTACTGAGTGACCAAAATTAGCTACTTCAATAAGACCTGTGTCTAAAAGCAAATCTAATCCTGTTTTTGGTTTTGGAGTTGGTACAAAAGTAAGCCCACGATCGAGAATTGATTTTTCAGATGGTGAGAGATGATAGTCAGCTGCTAAATTGACAAGGTTTGTTCCTAATCCTATGTTAGGGGAGCTATTGCCTTGACCCACATTTAGTTTAAACTAAGGTACCGTCAACCAATGGTTATATATACAATTAGCTGTTTCTTTCGTCCAATGGATTCTATCCTTCTCAACTTGAAAATTGGCATCAGAAATTTTGGGGATGACTTTATCAACGTGATTCGTTGATGCCTGTTAGCATACCTGCCTGCCTGCCTGCCTGCCTGCCTGCCTGCCTGCTAGCATTCCACTCTGTCTGTCTGTCTGTCTGTCTGTCTGTCTGTCTGTCTGTCTGTCTGTCTGTCTGTCTGTCTGTCTGTCTGTCTGTCTGTCTGTCTGTCTGTCTGTCTGTCTGTCTGTCTGTCTGTCTGTCTGTCTGTCTGTCTGTCTGTCTGTCTGTCTGTCTGTCTGTCTGTCTGTCTGTCTGTCTGTCTGTCTGTCTGTCTGTCTGTCTGTCTGTCTGTCTGTCTGTCTGTCTGTCTGTCTGTCTGTCTGTCTGTCTGTCTGTCTGTCTGTCTGTCTGTCTGTCTGTCTGTCTGTCTGTCTGTCTGTCTGTCTGTCTGTCTGTCTGTCTGTCTGTCTGTCTGTCTGTCTGTCTGTCTGTCTGTCTGTCTGTCTGTCCTGTCTGTCTGTCTGTCTGTCTGTCTGTCTGTCTGTCTGTCTGTCTGGACGATTATGACAAATTTTGGTAGGCCGAGAATTTCTGGCATTATCCGGAATGAGTTCCAAATTATGCAAAGTTTCAGACTCTATTTTACGTAGGAACCGAGAAGAGTATCCTCTCGGTCTGAGAGCTTTGAATAAGGTCGAACATGATGATTCAAAGTTTTTCCTATCACTCGAATTTCTATGAAAGCGGATTATTTGTGATTTTACAAGTCCCTTGAAAGTATGTGGTGGATGGAATGATTTCTTGTGCAGTAGTTGATGGGAGTCGGTTGGCTTAAAATAAACGTTGTAGTCTAAGTAACCAGTTGTTTCATACTTTATACCTTTGTATAAGGTTACATCCAGGAAATCTACGGACATCTCATCAATTTCAGCTTTTAGTTTGATATTCGGATCATGATTGTTCAGAATGGCTAAAAATTCATTAAATGCTTCTTTAGTATGTTGCCAGATCATGAAAATGTCATCCAGGTACCCGCGGTAAATGAGTGGCTGATTTGGACACCTTTTGAGTGCTTCCTTTTCCCACTCAGCCATGTAAAGGTTAGCAAAACCTGGGCTGAAACGCTTACCCATTGCGCAGCCACAAATTTGTTGGAAAATTTCACCAGCAAATTCAAAGTCATTGCCTTTCAGACTCAGCTCCAATAGAGCTATTACTTCTCTGTCAGGCCTGTTGGTGTCGGGGTAGTCGGCAAAAGCTCTCTACGAATTGAATTAAGAACCTTTTCGATATCAATGTTTGTGTACATAGCATCGACGTCCATCGTAATTAAGAATGAATTTGGAGGGACCGAGATCTTAGAGACCTGGGCTATAAAGTCTTCAGTGTTTTTTAGATAGCTAAAATGTCTATTTGCAATTGGCTGAAGATGGTAGTCGATAAATTCACTAATCCTATATGATTCCGAACCACAATCTGAAATAATGGGTCGCCCTGGTGGAGTCATTGGGTCGGTCCACGAGTCAATAGACTTATGGATTTTAGGAAGAAGATAAAATGTACGTGGTTTCGAATCATCTTTTGCAAAGAGATATTTAAATTGCTTTTCAGTTATCTTCTTGTTATCAACCATTTTTTGGAGAATTTCGTTAAATTTGCTACAGTTATTTTGCCAAAGTGGTTCCTTTAGCTTTTGGTAATGTTTCGGATTACTAAGCTGTCTATGTGCTTCTTTGATATAGTTATTTTTATCCATTATTACAGTAGCTGATCCTTTATCCGCAGGTTTAATAACAATTTCATTATTTTTAGATAACCCTTGTAGGGCCTGGCGCTGCTCATAAGATAAATTTTGCTGATCATTTGGAAATGTTGTATTTTTAATACGCTCTGAGTACAGGTTTATAATTTTACCGATTGCTGGGTCAACCAGTTTCAAATTTGGTGCCCAGCCTATTTTCTCAATGAATGGTGGAATGTTGCCATTCGAGTTTCGAAAAAAATCTGCCAATTTGATGCGGTGACCAAATTCAGCAGTTTCAATAAGGCTATTTTCTAAATCTGCATCCAAACCAATTTTGGGTTTCGGAGTTGGTACAAAGGTTAAACCAAAATTAAGCAGCGATTTTTCGCTTTCGCTTAACTGAGAGCCAGCTAGGTTGACAATATTACTGCCTAGTCCAATTTCTGGGTGGCAACTACCTTGACCCGAATCTAGTTTAAATTAAGGACATTTAGCCAATTGCTATAGATAGTGTTAGCAGTCCCCTCAGTCCAATGTATATTGTCACGACACACACTGAAATCTGCGATTGGCAGGCGTGGTATGACAGTAACCTTGGACCTAGGGGACTCTGCAATTCGATTAATTGCCTCAAGAATTTCCTTCTGGTTGGGGGTCAAGGTAGCTGAAAAGTTTAATTGGCTGAAATAAATCATAGTTTTAGGGAATTTCTTCCTTATCATGCTGAACATCAATCTCAGTCGAGTCTCAGTGTCTGAGAGTGGACTGTTCCGGTCATTGATACCTATATTAAGGATCAGTTTCTCAGGATGGACTGACCCTGTGTATCTATTAATGACAGTTCTTATGTCATTAATAGATGCGCCAGGGAAGCAGGCCACCTGTATGTCCGGATGCGGGTCTACGTTGATTCGGCTGAGATTTGATGCTCCCACAATCAAGATTTTTTTACAAATAGTGGGAAGCTGCCAATTGGGTCTAGTTACAGACTCATTCCGGAATTTCCAAAAGGTGTTCTTCTCTAGCTCAGTGGGACGGGTGGGTCTTCTGGGCTTACAAAACGGAGATGGGGTGAAATGAGGTTATGGAATCTGTGCTACAGGTGGCTTTTCACGTGATGATTTTCCACCAGCTACACGCTGTGGTAGTGATGGAAAATCATCAGGTGAAAATGGCGCCATAGGGGATGATGGGGATTCGGGTAGCGGAATCAAGGATGGGTCTACTGGCGAAATGACACTAACAACGGGTTCAGAGCGTTTTCTGCGTGATGATCTTCCACCAGCTACGCGCTGTGGTAGAGGTGCAAGATCATCACGTGGAAACGGTGACATAGGGGGTGGTGGTGGCGATTCAGGGAGAGGGATCAAGAGCAGGTTAACAGGCGAATAATTACAAGGGGACGGTCTGTCATTTAGACGTTTAAGGGGTGGTGAAATCTCAGTGGGCGATCTTACTCTCTTCCTAGCCTGGGAGGGTGGAGCCACACATGTCTGTTCGACTGTTGGTGTACGTTTCGGCTTAACATTTTTTGTGCCAACAGTCGAACGGAAATGTGGGTCAATAGGCCTAATGAAATCATAAAATGCTGCAATAGCGCTTCCACTGAGCTTTCTACCATGGTTGTTCTTGGCCCAGCGGATGGCAATGGACTTAGCCAGGCCGAGGTCAAGGTTGGGATGGTCTTGGGCGGAGAGGATCTGGGACCTTAAACACCCTAGCTGACAGTTATAATGACCAATCAGCGTTCTCACCATTGATTTTGCCCACTCAGAGTTCACCGACCAAATGACAAAGAGGATATCATCATTTGGCATGACCGGCTTCAGGAACTTACTTAGATCGCTTACCTTCTGGCCTAAGCCATTAGGCAAAGTATCCAACCTGAGGTGGTTGTTCAAAATACTAATATGGTGAAAACACTGGATCACCATAGGGTACACCTTGACTAGGCGGGCTTGGGCAGACGGGTGGTGATGCGATTCACATCCCGCACCATCCCCTCGTCTACCTTTGCCCGGTCTGGCCATAGTGTACTTCTTAGTCAGGAAAATCCCAGTCAATCAATCAATCTTAATTAATCTTAATTAATCTTAATTAATCTTAATTAATCTTAATCAATCTCAATCAATTTCAATCAATTTCAATCAATTTTAATCAATCTGTCGCTCCCTCAATCTGTCACTCACACACTCAAACAACCAATCAATCTATCTATCTATCAATCAATCAGAAACACTCATAATCGATAAACCCGTTAATCACGCAATCATTCAATCATTCAATCAATTAATCAACCAACCTGACAAACAAGCAACTAATCACAATCAATCAATCAATCACGTATTCACGCAATCAGGTCAGACACCATCAACTAATCACTTAATCAGTAGGATACACTCAGACAGTCAATCAGTTAACAATGTAAACAGGCCCACACTACAAATCTTGACAGATGGGCTGTCTTTATATTTCCTAATTCAAGAGGGGTTAACTTACAGAGCTGAAATGGAAGGAATATGGTTAGTAGCAATGATTAATGACATGTTAATATTTAATACCTAGGAACAATCAATACAGGAATAACAATATAAATATTATAACTTACTCACAGCAATACAGGAATACAGTAATATCCAGAAATACACAGAAATACACAGGAATACACAGTAATGAAATTTTTCACATCGTCAGAGGGCTGGACGCGTTTCGTGTTTACACACTTCTTCAGCAGCCTATTAGACAAATCTACCAGTCCAACAGTTTGCCCTACTATTTATTGGGCAAGTGAATTTTTTTTTAGACTTAATCACTTTATTTAAAGTTACTAAGTTGTTTGCTTTGAGGTACACGCCGCCAATAAGGTGTTATAATTCATTGTACTAATGTATTGTTGACTAATTGAGCTCTGGATAAATAACTTGGTTTCAATTTGGAAAGGTGTTAAAGATTGACCTACTTTCAATGGCTTAGCGGCGGACTGCTCACTGGTTTAAAGAGAACTAATAATCTGACTTTGATGTGAACAGTGAGATCATTTGAAAGGTGCTTAAGTGACCTTTTCAAAGTATAATAAATAATTTGGAATGCAAAGGAAACATTTCAAGGAAATACGTGACTGATGGCCTTGTTTGAAAATCTTTTATCTGAATGAGTAATTTTGATTAAAACCTTTGCTTTGTAATATAGTTACTCAAATGTCAGTAGTTTCCATAGGTATTGGTTTCAAAGATTATCATTCTGTTGAGAAATAAAGTCATTTTCTGTGAGTAATTTTCTTCCTAAAACTGATAAATGAACATACAAATCGCATGATTGAATGATACAAGGATAGAAGGAAAGAAGGATGGACATAGCTACCCAATCACCCAACCAACCAACCACCCACCGCCCACCCAACCAACCACCCAACCAACCAACCACCCAATCAACCACCCAACCATCCAACCACCCAACCATCTACCCACCCAACAAATCACGCAACCAACCACCTAAACAAGTATGCAACCATCCAATCCACCACCCAATCAACCAACCAACCCACCATGATGGAAGAATGGAGGGAAAGATGGAAGGACGGGTATGGGGAGGAAATATTTGAGGAATGAAAGCTTGAAGGAAGGATGGGATGATGGAAGGAAGGAAAGATGAAAGGGATGAAGGCCGGAAGGAAGGGATGAAGAGGGAGGAATGAATGAATGAAGGGATGGAGAGGGAGGGAGGAAGGAAGGAGGAATTATGGCAGAAGGAGGAAGTAGGGTGGATGGAAAAGAGGAAAGGAACGAATGAACGAACGAACGAATAAACAAACGAATAAACGAATACACGAACAAACGAACGAAGGAAGGAAGGGAGGAAGGAAGGAACAAACGAACGAACGAATGAACGAACGAACGAACGAACGAACGAACGAACGCACGAACGAACGAACGAACGAACGAACGAACGAACGAACGAACGAACGAACGAACGAACGAACGAACGAACGAACGAACGAACGAACGAACGAACGAACGAACGAACGAACGAACGAACGAATGAATGAATGAACTGAGGTGGACAGAAAGCAGAAAGGAAGGCTGAAAGGAATGAAGGAATAAGGGAAAGAGTGAATGATTGAAGGGACGAGGGACAGAATAATGGATAGAAGGAAGGCAGGATAGAGGGAGGGAGGATGGACTTAACGACAGTTTTCTAGCTCAAACAATCATGCAATTCAAAAAGTGATAATAGGTTCAATTTAACCCTTCATGAGATTTCTATATACCTTTTACTAGGTGGATCTAATGAAGGACTGATAGATTGCCTGACGATGTGGACGAATGTTATATACAAGGATTTATTAAGTAATACAATAACGAAACTGGCACTGGCAAGTATGTATATGATATTGTCAAACGCACTGGCTCAGAATTTTCAAAATTGAAAAAATTCTTGTTTATTTTATTCCTTGAGATTGTCATTTTGTTTTAGAGACGCCATATGGCCTAATTATCACACAATGATAAATCACTGAGTGGTATTTTTGAAAACCTATTTCAGTTTGGCTTTTACTAAGATGTCACGTAGATTCGAATTTTTCTTAAATGCAATTACTGGGCGCTTGTTGAAAGGTTGTCTGAGATTGTCCTGTAAGTTGTGATATTCATCTTTTAGGATTTTGGCAATTTCAACATTTTTCCGATTGTATGTGAGAGTAAATGGGATAATCTCTCTTTGATCTAAGAGGCCTGGGTCAGAATGTATGCCCCTAGGCCATTGTGTTTCTAATTGTTTAATCCAGAATGATTCTCTTAGTTTTCTTTGTTTATCAGTTTCCTCTGTTGTGTCTGAAAGAGGTAGCTGTTCGATAGGCATAATTTCAAAGTCACGAGGGACTGAATGATCAGGAAGATTAAAATGTTCAGCCACATGTGTGTCTTCCTCTAGTCTAATATCTGAGAGGTGTCTAGTTGCACGCCATCTTAGTGGATTTTTGGTTTCGCCGACATACTGCTTTTGACACAATTTGCATGAAATTAAATAAATGACATTTTTAGAATCACAATCTAAAATTGACTGAATTTGAAATTTGCTTTTGTTTTGAAAGCTTGTGAATGTACTCTGGGAAGGAAGAAAACCATCCAGTTTACACCTTTTCTTTTCGCATTTCCGAGATCCTCCTTCACCTACAATCGGACGATTATGACAAATTTTGGTAGGCCGAGAATTTCTGGCATTATCCGGAATGAGTTCCAAATTACGCAAAGTTTCAGACTTTATTTTACGTAGGAACCGAGAAGAGTGAGTATCCTCTCGGTCTGAGAGCTTTAAATAAGGTCGAACATGATGATTCAAAGTTTTTCCTATCACTCGAATTTCTATGAAAGCGGATTATTTGTGATTTTACAAGTCCCTTGAAAGTATGTGGTGGATGGAATGATTTCTTGTGCAGTAGTTGATGGGAGTCGGTTGGCTTAAAATAAACTTTGTAGTCTAAGTAACCAGTTGTTTCATACGTTATACCTTTGTATAAGGTTACATCCAGGAAATCTACGGACATCTCATCAATTTCAGCTTTTAGTTTGATATTCGGATCATGATTGTTCAGAATGGCTAAAAATTCATTAAATGCTTCTTTAGTATGTTGCCAGATCATGAAAATGTCATCCAGGTACCTGCGGTAAATGAGTGGCTGATTTGGACACCTTTTGAGTGCTTCCTTTTCCCACTCAGCCATGTAAAGGTTAGCAAAACCTGGGCTGAAACGCTTACCCATTGCGCAGCCACAAATTTGTTGGAAAATTTCACCAGCAAATTCAAAGTCATTGCCTTTCAGACTCAGCTCCAATAGAGCTATTACTTCTCTGTCAGGCCTGTTGGTGTCGGGGTAGTCGGCAAAAGCTCTCTACGAATTGAATTAAGACCCTTTTCGATATCAATGTTTGTGTACATAGCATCGACGTCCATCGTAATTAAGAATGAATTTGGAGGGACCGAGATCTTAGAGACCTGGGCTAGAAAGTATTCAGTGTTTTTCAGATAGCTAAAATGTCTATTTGCAATTGGCTGAAGATGGTAGTCGATAAATTCACTAATCCTATATGATTCCGAACCACAATCTGAAATAATGGGTCGCCCTGGTGGAGTCATTGGGTCGGTCCACGAGTCAATAGACTTATGGATTTTAGGAAGAAGATAAAATGTACGTGGTTTCGAATCATCTTTTGCAAAGAGATATTTAAATTGCTTTTCAGTTATCTTCTTGTTATCAACCATTTTTTGGAGAATTTCGTTAAATTTGCTACAGTTATTTTGCCAAAGTGGTTCCTTTAGCTTTTGGTAATGTTTCGGATTACTAAGCTGTCTATGTGCTTCTTTGATATAGTTATTTTTATCCATTATTACAGTAGCTGATCCTTTATCCGCAGGTTTAATAACAATTTCATTATTTTTAGATAACCCTTGTAGGGCCTGGCGCTGCTCATAAGATAAATTTTGCTGATCATTTGGAAATGTTGTATTTTTAATACGCTCTGAGTACAGGTTTATACTTTTACCGATTGCTGGGTCAACCAGTTTCAAATCTGGTGCCCAGCCTGTTTTCTCAATGAATGGTGGAATGTTGCCATTCGAGTTTCGAAAAAAATCTGCCAATTTGATGCGGTGACCAAATTCAGGAGTTTCAATAAGGCCATTTTCTAAATCTGCATCCAAACCAATTTTGGGTTTCGGAGTTGGTACGAAGGTTAAACCAAAATTAAGCAGCGATTTTTCGCTTTCGCTTAACTGAGAGCCAGCTAGGTTGACAATATTACTGCCTAGTACAATTTCTGGGTGGCAACTACCTTGACCCGAATCTAGTTTAAATTAAGGACATTTAGCCCATTGCTATAGATAGTGTTAGCAGTCCCCTCAGTGCAATGTATATTGTCACGACACGCACTGAAATCTGCGATTGGCAGGCGTGGTATGACAGTAACCTTGGACCTAGGGGACTCTGCAATTCGATTAATTGCCTCAAGAATTTCCTTCTGGTTGGGGGTCAAGGTAGCTGAAAAGTTTAATTGGCTGAAATAAATCATAGTTTTAGGGAAGTTCTTCCTTATCTTGCTGAACATCAATCTCAGTCGAGTCTCAGTGTCTGAGAGTGGACTGTTCCGGTCATTGATACCTATATTAAGGATCAGTTTCTCAAGATGGACTGACCCTGTGTATCTATTAATGACAGTTATTATGTCATTAATAGATGCGCCAGGGAAGCAGGCCACCTGTATGTCCGGATGCGGGTCTACGTTGATTCGGCTGAGATTTGATGCTCCCACAATCAAGATTTTTTTACAAATAGTGGGAAGCTGCCAATTGGGTCTATTTACAGACTCATTCCGGAATTTCCAAAAGGTGTTCTTCTCTAGCTCAGTGGGACGGGTGGGTCTTCTGGGCTTACAAAACGGAGATGGGGTGAAATGAGGTTGTGGAATCTTTGCTACAGGTGGCTTTTCACGTGATGATTTTCCACCAGCTACACGCTGTGGTAGTGATGGAAAATCATCAGGTGAAAATGGCACCATAGGGGATGATGGGGATTCGGGTAGTGGAATCAAGGATGGGTCTACTGGCGAAATGACACTAACAACGGGTTCAGAGCATTTTCTGCGTGATGATCTTCCACCAGCTACGCGCTGTGGTAGAGGTGCAAGATCATCACGTGGAAACGGTGACATAGGGGGTGGTGGTGGCGATTCAGGGAGAGGGATCAAGAGCGGGTTAACAGGCGAATAATTACAAGGGGACGGTCTGTCATTTAGACGTTTAAGGGGTGGTGAAACCTCAGTGGGCGATCTTACTCTCTTCCTAGCCTGGGAGGGTGGAGCCACACATGTCTGTTCGACTGTTGGTTTACGTTTCGGCGTAACATTTTTTGTGCCAACAGTCGAACGGAAATGTGGGTCAATAGGCCTAATGAAATCATAAAATGCTGCAATAGCGCTTCCACTGAGCTTTCTACCATGGTTGTTCTTGGCCCAGCGGATGGCAATGGACTTAGCCAGGCCGAGGTCAAGGTTGGGATGGTCTTGGGCGGAGAGGATCTGGGACCTTAAACACCCTAGCTGACAGTTATAATGACCAATCAACGTTCTCACCAATGATTTTGCCCACTCAGAGTTCACCGACCAAATGTCAAAGAGGATATCATCATTTGGCATGGCCGGCTTCAGGAACTTACTTAGATCCCTTACCTTCTGGCCTAAGCCATTAGGCAAAGTATCCAACCTGAGGTGGTTGTTCAAAATACTAACATGGTGAAAACACTTGATCACCATATAGTACACCTTGACTAGGCGGGATTGGGCAGACGGGTGGTGATGCGATTCACATCCCGCACCATCCCCTCGTCTACCTTTGCCCGGTCTGGCCATAGTGTACTTCTTAGTCAGGAAAATCCCAGTCAATCAATCAATCTTAATTAATCTTAATTAATCTTAATCAATCTTAATCAATCTCGATTAATCTCGATTAATCTCGATTAATCTCAATCAGTCTTAATCAATCTTAATTAATCTTAATCAATCTCAATCAATTTCAATCAATTTCAATCAATTTTAATCAATCTGTCGCTCCCTCAATCTGTCACTCACACACTCAAACAACCAATCAATCTATCTATCTATCAATCAATCAGAAACACTCATAATCGATAAACCCGTTAATCACGCAATCATTCAATCATTCAATCAATTAATCAACCAACCTGACAAACAAGCAACTAATCACAATCAATCAATCAATCACGTATTCACGCAATCAGGTCAGACACCATCAACTAATCACTTAATCAGTAGGATACACTCAGACAGTCAATCAGTTAACAATGTAAACAGGCCCACACTACAAATCTTGACAGATGGGCTGTCTTTATATTTCCTAATTCAAGAGGGGTTAACTTACAGAGCTGAAATGGAAGGAATATGGTTAGTAGCAATGATTAATGACATGTTAATATTTAATACCTAGGAACAATCAATACAGGAATAACAATATAAATATTATAACTTACTCACAGCAATACAGGAATACAGTAATATCCAGAAATACACAGAAATACACAGGAATACACAGTAATGAAATTTTTCACATCGTCAGAGGGCTGGACGCGTTTCGTGTTTACACACTTCTTCAGCAGCCTATTAGACAAATCTACCAGTCCAACAGTTTGCCCTACTATTTATTGGGCAAGTGAATTTTTTTGAGACTTAATCACTTTCTTTAAAGTTACTAAGATGTTTGCTTTGAGGTACACGCCGCCAATAAGGTGTTATAATTCATTGTACTAATGTATTGTTGACTAATTGAGCTCTGGATAAATAAGTTGGTTTCAATTTGGAAAGGTGTTAAAGATTGAGCTACTTTCAATGGCTTAGCGGCGGACTGCTCACTGGTTTAAAGAGAACTAATAATCTGACTTTGATGTGAACAGTGAGATCATTTGAAAGGTGCTTAAGTGACCTTTTCAAAGTATAATAAATAATTTGGAATGCAAAGGAAACATTTCAAGGAAATACGTGACTGATGGCCTTGTTGGAAAATCTTTGATCTGAATGAGTACTTTTGATTAAAACCTTTGCTTTGTAATATAGTTACTCAAATGTCAGTAGTTTCCATAGGTATTGGTTTCAAAGATTATCATTCTGTTGAGAAATAAAGTCATTTTCTGTGAGTAATTTTCTTCCTAAAACTGATAAATGAACATACAAATCGCATGATTGAATGATCCAAGGATAGAAGGAAAGAAGGATGGACATAGCTACCCAATCACCCAACCAACCAACCACCCACCCGCCCACCCAACCAACCACCCAACCAACCAACCACCCAATCAACCACCCAACCATCCAACCACCAACCATCTACCCACCCAACAAATCACGCAACCAACCACCCAAACAAGTACCCAACCATTCAACCACCAACCCACTAAGATGTCACGTAGATTCGAATTTTTCTTAAATGCAATTACTGGGCGCTTGTTGAAAGGTTGTCTGAGATTGTCCTGTAAGTTGTGATATTCATCTTTTAGGATTTTGGCAATTTCAACATTTTTCCGATTGTATGTGAGAGTAAATGGGATAATCTCTCTTTGATCTAAGAGGCCTGGGTCAGAATTTATGCCCCTAGGCCATTGTGTTTCTAATTGTTTAATCCAGAATGATTCTCTTAGTTTTCTTTGTTTATCAGTTTCCTCTGTTGTGTCTGAAAGAGGTAGCTGTTCGATAGGCATAATTTCAAAGTCACGAGGGACTGAATGATCAGGAAGATTAAAATGTTCAGCCACATGTGTGTCTTCCTCTAGTCTAATATCTGAGAGGTGTTTAGTTGCACGCCATCTTAGTGGATTTTTGGTTTCGCCGACATACTGCTTTTGACACAATTTGCATGAAATTAAATAAATGACATTTTTAGAATCACAATCTAAAATTGACTGAATTTGAAATTTGCTTTTGTTTTGAAAGCTTGTGAATGTACTCTGGGAAGGAAGAAAACCATCCAATTTACACCTTTTCTTTTCGCATTTCCGAGATCCTCCTTCACCTACAATCGGACGATTATGACAAATTTTGGTAGGCCGAGAATTTCTGGCATTATCCGGAATGAGTTCCAAATTACGCAAAGTTTCAGACTTTATTTTACGTAGGAACCGAGAAGAGTATCCTCTCGGTCTGAGAGCTTTGAATAAAGTCCAACATGATGATTCAAAGTTTTTCCTATCACTCGAATTTCTATGAAAGCGGATTATTTGTGATTTTACAAGTCCCTTGAAAGTATGTGGTGGATGGAATGATTTCTTGTGCAGTAGTTGATGGGAGTCGGTTGGCTTAAAATAAACGTATGTATGTATATGATATTGTCAAACGCACTGGCTCAGAATTTTCAAAATTGAAAAAATTCTTGTTTATTTTATTCCTTGAGATTGTCATTTTGTTTTAGAGACGCCATATGGCCTAATTATCACACAATGATAAATCACTGAGTGGTATATTTGAAAGCCTATTTCAGTTTGGCTTTTACTAAGACGTCACGTAGATTCGAATTTTTCTTAAATGCAATTACTGGGCGCTTGTTGAAAGGTTGTCTGAGATTGTCCTGTAAGTTGTGATATTCATCTTTTAGGATTTTGGCAATTTCAACATTTTTCCGATTGTATGTGAGAGTAAATGGGATAATCTCTCTTTGATCTAAGAGGCCTGGGTCAGAATTTATGCCCCTAGGCCATTGTGTTTCTAATTGTTTAATCCAGAATGATTCTCTTAGTTTTCTTTGTTTATCAGTTTCCTCTGTTGTGTCTGAAAGAGGTAGCTGTTCGATAGGCATAATTTCAAAGTCACGAGGGACTGAATGATCAGGAAGATTAAAATGTTCAGCCACATGTGTGTCTTCCTCTAGTCTAATATCTGAGAGGTGTCTAGTTGCACGCCATCTTAGTGGATTTTTAGTTTCGCCGACATACTGCTTTTGACACAATTTGCATGAAATTAAATAAATGACATTTTTAGAATCACAATCTAAAATTGACTGAATTTGAAATTTGCTTTTGTTTTGAAAGCTTGTGAATGTACTCTGGGAAGGAAGAAAACCATCCAATTTACACCTTTTCTTTTCGCATTTCCGAGATCCTCCTTCAGCTACAATCGGACGATTATGACAAATTTTGGTAGGCCGAGAATTTCGGGCATTATCCGGAATGAGTTCCAAATTACGCAAAGTTTCAGACTTTATTTTACGTAGGAACCGAGAAGAGTATCCTCTCGGTCTGAGAGCTTTGAATAAGGTCGAACATGATGATTCAAAGTTTTTCCTATCACTCGAATTTCTATGAAAGCGGATTATTTGTGATTTTACAAGTCCCTTGAAAGTATGCGGTGGATGGAATGATTTCTTGTGCAGTAGTTGATGGGAGTCGGTTGGCTTAAAATAAACTTTGTAGTCTAAGTAACCAGTTGTTTCATACTTTATACCTTTGTATAATGTTACTTCCAGGAAATCTACGGACATCTCATCAATTTCAGCTTTTAGTTTGATATACGGATCATGATTGTTCAGAATGGCTAAAAATTCATTAAATGTTTCTTTAGTATGTTGCCAGATCATGAAAATGTCATCCAGGTACCTGCGGTAAATGAGTGGCTGATTTGGACACCTTTTGAGTGCTTCCTTTTCCCACTCAGCCATGTAAAGGTTAGCAAAACCTGGGCTGAAACGCTTACCCATTGCGCAGCCACAAATTTGTTGGAAAATTTCACCAGCAAATTCAAAGTCATTGCCTTTCAGACTCAGCTCCAATAGAGCTATTACTTCTCTGTCAGGCCTGTTGGTGTCGGGGGTAGTCGGCAAATGCTCTACGAATTGAATTAAAACCCTTTTCGATATCAATGTTTGTGTACATAGCATCGACGTCCATCGTAATTAAGAATGAATTTGGAGGGACCGAGATCTTAGAGACCTGGGCTAGAAAGTCTTCAGTGTTTTTCAGATAGCTAAAATGTCTATTTCCAATTGGCTGAAGATGGTAGTCGATAAATTCACTAATCCTATATGATTCCGAACCACAATCTGAAATAATGGGTCGCCCTGGTGGGGTCATTGGGTCGGTCCATGAGTCAATAGACTTATGGATTTTAGGAAGAAGATAAAATGTACGTGGTTTCGAATCATCTTTTGCAAAGAGATATTTAAATTGCTTTTCAGTTATCTTCTTGTTATCAACCATTTTTTGGAGAATTTCGTTAAATTTGCTACAGTTATTTTGCCAAAGTGGTTCCTTTAGCTTTTGGTAATGTTTCGGATTACTAAGCTGTCTATGTGCTTCTTTGATATAGTTATTTTTATCCATTATTACAGTAGCTGATCCTTTATCCGCAGGTTTAATAACAATTTCATTATTTTTAGATAACCCTTGTAGGGCCTGGCGCTGCTCATAAGATAAATTTTGCTGATCATTTGGAAATGTTGTATTTTTAATACGCTCTGAGTACAGGTTTATACTTTTACCGATTGCTGGGTCAACCAGTTTCAAATTTGGTGCCCAGCCTGTTTTCTCAATGAATGGTGGAATGTTGCCATGCGAGTTTCGAAAAAAATCTGCCAATTTGATGTATGTATGTATGTATGTATGTATGTATGTATGTATGTATGTATGTATGTATGTATGTATGTATGTATGTATGTATGTATGTATGTATGTATGTATGTATGTATGTATGTATGTATGTATGTATGTATGTATGTATGTATGTATGTATGTATGTATGTCTGTCTGTCTGTCTGTCTGTCTGTCTGTCTGTATGTATGTATGTATGTATGAATGTATGTATGTATGGCTGTCTGCCTGCCTGCATGCCTGCCTGCCTGCCTGCCTGCCTGCCTGCATGCATGCATGTATGTCTGCCTGCCTGCCTGCCTGCCTGTCTGTCTGTCTGTCTGTCTGTCTGTCTGTCTGCCTGTCTGTCTGTCTGTCTGTCTGTCTGTCTGCCGCCCGCCCGCCTACCTGTCTGCCTGCATACCTGCCTGCCTTCCTGCATCCCTGCTTGCCTGCCTTCCCGAACTACTGATTCGATTTGGCTCACATTTTAAGACAAAATATCCGACCGTGCATGACAATTTCCAGATTGTTGTCGGGATCTGTAAAAAATAACCTACTTTGATGGGTGCTGTCGCTGTGGCAGAAATTATTATAGCGGCCAGTCAAATGAGTTTCAAAATATTCAATAGAATGTTTTTTAATTTGGAAATTTATTAAAGACAAACAAGCCGTATCCCAGCAGGCACATGACGTTGTTTCAACGTTGAATCCACGTTGAAATCACGTCAGGGCGTGATTTCAACGTGGATTCAATGTTGAAACAACGTCATGTGCCTGTTGGGATACTTGGCGCTCATAATGGAGCGCGATCGACTGCGATGTTAGTAAACTTGCAACGTAATGGTCAAATCCCGTTTCAGCTATGACATGCCCATCTCTAGCTAAGCTCCGCCGACGCTTTTTCTGCGTTGGGATCGATCCATGCACTCTATGAATCTCATTTTCCCAAAACTACGCAGATTAGCTGTTGATAAACTGTTGGCAACAAGAGCACCCAGTCAAATTAGTTTCAAAATATTCAACAGAATGTGTATTAAATAGTAAAGACATACGATTCGTATAACAACGCTTAGTTCGTCACCAACTAAGCGTTCGGCACGAACTTAGCTACCGTACGCCAATCATGACCTAATTGATCATGACTTCATCCTACACGTCACGTAATTGATTATAACGTCATATGAGTGATTGAGAAACTTCTAGAATCATCCATTGTGTATGACGTCATATACATGAGTGACAGATCAGAAGCCTCTATTGGGATTGTGCTGCGGTGCTTCTGATGAAAGATGTTGCCAAGGGAGATTTTGAGAATTTTTTCGAATTCCTGAATGGATGTTTTGGCTTAAACTTAAAATGGACCTTCCCAAAGAAATGACGCTATATGTCGTCATAAATAGCTAAGCGGCGTGTACGATGACGTCATAATCATTACGTCATAAATGCATGCATATGGGCTGTTCTTAACTCTTAATAGTCCGAAACGGTGTAAGAATTGTAAGTCTCTACTACTTAATAAACATGCCATAGGCAGCAACAGCGCCCATTCAAATTAGTTTCAAAATATTCAACAGCTTACCTGTATAGTTTTCTGGAAATTGATAATCATGGCGTTCAGAGATCGGTCTATCGCAAACCGAGCGAGGTGTGGGTGGAGCGTAGCTAGAGATGGGCGGGGCGAAGCTAAAACTGAAAAGATTTATCCGTAAAATTGGGATTTTTCTACAAGCGTTCAAATTTCCCAGACATCCAGTGAAATATCCAGATATTTTTCATCCACATATTAAAATTTGTCTTTAGCAAATTAGCTAATACAATTAACTGCTAAGCGTTAATAAATAAATCTGTTGAATTATGTGTATGCCTTTGCAATTTGTAATAGACAAGTTATAATTTAAATTGATTAATTGTATGTAGGCCTATTTCTGCATGCTTGCGTATCCAAAAGTGGAAGAGACCAATCGCACGCTCGCCGGCTATGTCAGAAAAGGGCAAACCACATGCGCTCGAGCTTGTTAAAACCTATACTACGGATAAAATATCATAACAAACTGGTTGTCCTGCTTTCTTAGGCCGTGTTCTCACTCGCGAGTTAATCTGGAATAACGCCACACCTCAGTATTGGGCTACCCCGCTTAAATCTCTAGTGAGAACACGGCTTTAGGCCTTGTTTCCACTGGAGACCAAGGCCGTGTTGTCACTGGGGAGTTAATCGACAATAATGCCATACCTCAGTATTGCACTAAGCCAGGTTAAAGCTGAATACCTAACCGTCGTAGCGCACTACTGAGGTATGGCGTTATTCCCGATTACCTCTCCGGTGAGAGCACGGCCTAAAGCATTCTCCCGCCGTCGTAACTCCAGACAGATTAAATCATTTGTTAAAGATTCTTGACCTAACATCTCTGTTCTCCATAGAATATAGGTCCTTCACAGTGATCAGATCGATTTTAATCTGTTTGCTTTGCCTTTCATCAATGACATGAGAATGGTTTTGATTCTGTCATTCATGGTTCATCACAAGGTCAAAGCCAGTCGTTTTTGCTTGCATTTGCTTGGTGCTTCCAATTAAGGGTAATGGTGTTTGCATAAATTGATATTGCCACATAACTAGCCAAAATCACGGCACGCATGTTTGCTGCGCAACGTTTTTAGCCAATCAACGCGCGTCATGACTAAATTGAGCGACCCAATCAAAATCGTCGTTCTATCTACATTTCGGCGATATGACCGACTTCTCGGCACGTAGCCACGCCTCTTATATCAGTGTAAATTAACCAGCGGTGGATGTGTAGGCCTAGCGAAATAGCAAGAGGTAATATTTGAGAACAATTCGTAAGATGCTAGTATATTTTAGGTAGCATACATACAAGATAACACTGTTTTCGTGAAAACGAATGTAATCAATGACGCGGCTAGTCGATCTGCTGGCTGTTTTGTATTAACCTTGACAGTCACGCGATGTCGCGATCATTGATAAATATTGTTTATTTATTTTTCTGAGTTACCTTCTAAAGCTTTAGTTTGTTCGCTCACTCTCCCTGTCACGTCACAATTTATTTTTACTTTTCGATATTCGCATATCGATACACAGAATTGGACTAAGCGGGGTGCGTGTTTCAATTTCAAGGCCAGTCACTCCCACTCCAAGTTCGTTGAGATTATAGTGTGCGTGAAGTTGGTTCTCACAGTACATTAAATTTAGTCTGATTAATAATAATAATAATAATAATAATAATAATAATAATAATAATAATAATGATAATAATATTATAAAATCTGGATTATTTCTATTGATTTAGATAAATATGCCCACATTTTAATGAATACATATGTTAATCAATCAATCAATCAATCAATCAATCAATCAATCAATCAATCAATCAATCACTCAATCAATCAATCAATCAATCAATCAATCATATTTCATTTCTGAAAGAAGGATAAAAGCCTGTCATGGCAGATTCCTAATTTCCTATGTCAATTCGGTAATAAAGTACGGGATTGATATTGCCAGCTAAGTAGTTATAGTATAGGGGTTGGTTATCCCATAGTGTACCTAATTTTGTTTCAAATACTATCATAGTTAATGCACCTACTCTCCTTTATTTTTTGTATGGAGGTGGGTGTGTGGGGTGGGCGGGGGGGGGGGGTTTGCAGGGGCTCTCTCCAATTTGACTTTCTTGTGTGAGGTCATAATCCCGAGAAAAGCCATTGAAATCTATAAAATATCTATGGACGTGTTGGAAAGTGTGTGGGTTGATGTCATATTTATAAATATAAGCACAACCTTGGATAAAATGTCAAAAGTCTAAATTACCTAACCCAATGTATCAAGAGTTAGCCCTTCGTCTGCCATTTTCAGAATCATATCCTGGGTGTTACAGTGGCTGAATGGGGCTGGTGATGTACATTGAAAGGATGAAGAAAAGATAATGGCCACTGTGACACCTGCCGGGTTGAGTTAATTTTAAATGTTATAATTAATTAATTAATTATAAGATTAGATAAATATATTGAGTAAAAATGTGTTAATAATATATATTAGGAGGCCATCCCATATTGATGACTATTCTGACAATATGTCTGTAGGCTACCACACACCATTCTCAAATGTGACATACACTGAACTGAATGTGGATATCATCAGTATTTGCCACAATATTAGTGTAATATTCAATTTGACTTGTTCCATTTCAATGCAAAAACCACCAATTGAATTTTTTTTCTTTACAAACCATTCTAAGCTGGACTTTTAAGGTATTATTTTTAACATTCTTTCCATCTAACAATTTTTGGCAACCATGTCATAAACACAACATTTTCTGTAACTCTTTGTTCTCTGTAGTTTTGTTAACCCTTTAATGGTCAAGCCAGTCATGAGACATGTCGATTTGCAGGCAAAGAAAACATTAAATTGGTCTGCCCTAACACAGGAAAGCTGCAGTATTGTTCAAGTAAACTATTTGCTTGGATACTAAGGCAGCAATATATACCAGGGTTTTATCCAAGGGGATGGGTACGGCGCACCGCGCCCTCCCCCACACCCCAACCACCCCCACCCACCCCCAACCCGATCCATGTCAACCTCATGGTTTTTCTGGATTGACACACTTTTTGTGATTTAATGGAACTTCTATAGACTCTGTATCTGCATTCAATTATGTTGCCTTTCCCCTGGAACACATTGCTGAATGAAACCATGACAATTTCATTTCAAAATATTCAGCAAAATAGGTATTCAATCATAAATTGTGCATACATTTTTGAAAGACTTAATTAAGCTCATAAAGGTTTTCTACAATTGTTTTCCAATTCTTAAATTTTATCCAATACTTATATATCCAAATTATATTATATTATATAATTAATACAAACAGACAATAATTTAAGGATGGCCTCAGATGTCAGTCTACAATTTCATTATACCAGTCCATACAGAATAATAGGCCTGTGATAGTATTTGAATAAGAAACATTTAAAATTAGGTTGCAAATACACATTCTGGCAGGAATCATGGAAATTTGTACTTAATGCAGAAATTGATGTTGAAATGCAACAAAAATTGTGTACTGAAATTTGTGAATTTTTTGTTAAAAGCAAATGTTTACAAAGAAATATATACATTTTGACAGTTAATATACATGTTTCTGGGCTAGAAATTCTAAATTTTTAATGGAACATTTCATCAAATATAAACCAGTATTTAAAATGTAACAGGAAACCAGTGGATGTGGACCTAAAATGCAAGAATATGTGTGTGATTAAGAGCAAATGTTTACCCAGAAATATATACATCTTGACAGCTAATATGCATATATGGGCCCAAAATGTTATATTTTCCAATGGAAATATGAATATTTTGCTAAATATAGGCTGGTGTTTAAAATTTAAGTTGGAAATCTGAAAACTCTGGTCAGAAACATGGATATTTATGGATCCTTAATGCACAACTCTTGACAGGAAACAAGAACATGTGGACGGTAGGACCTATAGTGTAAGAACACATGTATGTGTGAAAATGAAAAAATGTGTTACTAAAATCTGTGAATTTGGGATTATAAGCAAATGTTTACCAAGAAATATATAACTTTTGATAGTTCATATGCATATATCTGGGTTCAGAATGGTAAAATGAATTTCAAATGAGTAGCAATGTGAACATTTTTGCTGGAAAATTTAAGAAACATACAAAACCTTTGACAGGAATCAACTAAATCTGGACTACAAAGCAACTGCTTTGTTCAGTGACAAAAATATGGATGCAAAATGCAAAAGTATGAGAATTTAGGCTGGAAATTCAAACATTTCCATATGAAGAATTGATATCTAAGTTCCAAATATGAGCATTTTAGGTAAAGAATGAAATAATTTAGGCCCAAAATGAAAAAAATTGGTTATGAAATGATGACCAATTACCAATAATGCGGTGGTATTGAGAATATTTTCAAGAATGTATCCCTGGAATGCCTGGCTCGAGAACTGAGCCATGCATTCCAGGGATAAATGTTCAATTCTTGGCCTGCAAATGGACATTCAATAATTAAAAATGACAATTTTCTTAACCAATCTTTACCATTAAAGGGTTAATTAAACAGATTCAACTGGCTAGCATACATAATGTACAGTACTGAAAATCTAGGCTGAAATGCACACAGCTATTGTCTACATGATTGTGTTGTGGAAAAAACAGCCAGTCAAATGAGATGATGAGTGATAAATATACATGTACGATGTATGTGGGGTATGATGTATTTTTCATATGGCTGGTTTATTGGCTGAAATATAAACAATATTACATTCTTAACCCTTAAATGATCAGGATTTTTCAGGAAAATTAAAATCTGCTTATTGAAGTCCATTTGCAAGGCAAGATTCTGAGGCTGTTTTGGGAATTAACCACTGTAATCACTGATTTAAGTTATTAACCCAGACATTCCATGCGTAAATTTCCAAAAAATATTCTTATTTTGGCCAGCAAATTGACATTGACACACCTGTAGAAAGTGGTTTTGTCCGGCTTGGACATTAAAAGGTTAATAAACAGAAATTCAACTTTATTTAAATATTATATTATATATTACGCAAAGAGCCATCTTTAATCAAGATTCAGATCAACTACCATATAGATCAGACTCAACAGTCAACATACACACCTTTTAACTATTTTAAGCTTTAATGGCCAAAATTTCGCAAGAAAATTGTAATTTATGTTTAGTGAATGTCCATTTATATGCCTAGAAGAAAAACAGGTTCCAGTTAAACTAGCCTAAAAACATTTACCGTATCAGAAGCTTGACATACAGTTGACACTTTGTGATTTCAAGGGCTACAGGATTAATGTTAGTCCACTACATTCTTAATTATGTGGGTATTGGAGAACACAACATTTATATGGAGTTGCCTAGAAGCCCACACTGGCTATCTTGAAGCTAGCTTAATCTTGTTGACACTTTGTGGTTTCAAGGGTTAAATGTTCATTCTCATTCCCCCATGGTGTAGGGAACATATTGTTGAATGTCTTAAGACAGTTTAAAGTGGGGCTGATGCTGTCCATGGCAACAACAACTTCCAGTCAAACTCGCTCCAAAACATTGAAACATGTCAGAGCCTAAACATATAATTGACACTAAATATAATTGGTAGCATAGCTAACACTATATATAATTTGGTGTTGGAGAATAGACACACATTCAGACTTAACCAGCATAACGCAATACTGAGGTATGACGTTATTCCCGATTAACATCTTCAGCGAGAACACGGCCTAAGACTCTAGTGAGAACACGACCTTAATCCGGAATAACGCCATACTGAAGCATGGCTTTATTCCCGAGTAACTCTCTAGTGAGAACACGGCCTTGGGCCGAGTCCTCATGCAGCAACAATTTCTGTAAATACCAGGTATAACGTCTAGCGTTCTCATTGGACTGGCTCTTGTACCGGAATAAATACGTTATTTATTTCGAAGCTTAATCCCACAAAATCGGTGCTTTATCTTTCGTTATATCCCTATTACTTTCCTCTGTGAACGCAACCTACCCCCTCGCAATTTGCCAGTTAACGTTACCATCAGCATTTTCTCTCACTGTCTGCCAGGTAGCTCTACAGTCAGCATTTGGTCTCGCTCTCTACCAGGTAGTACCACCGTCTAGTCCAGGCCTATCTTCCAGCAGTGTGACCGCAAACCGATATATCGGCTATATTTTACCCTATATAGAACAAAAAATAGTTTTAAAGGATTAGGCAATGAGAAAGAGGCCTTAATCAGGAATTACGTGATACTGAAGTATGGCGTTAACCCTGATTAACTATCTAGCGAGAACACGGCCTTTAAGTTTAATTGTGATCAATATTTACTGAAAATAATCATCACACGGTGTAGGGGTTTCATTATAGTTATACCACTCCCATTTCTAGCCAAGTTCCGTTCAACGTGTACGCATAGGCCAATTTAAATCGCTTTTACCACTTGGAACCCTACCTGAATATTCCCAGAATCCTTATTTCAATGTAAATATACAGGTAAAATGTTGAATATTTTGAAACTAATTCGACTGGGCGATGTTGTTGCATTTTAAATTCTTCAAAGACAATATTATAATTCAGCCACTTTGGTGATGGAACTACACCATTTCGATTGTAACGTCAGCTAACAAGTGCCACTTTTGACCATGACGTACGATACCTGAGTGGCATTGGCAGATAGAATCTCTCTATATCTCTTTGCCTAATTCCATCAAGCGTACTAATAAGAGATTAGACCTTTCCACCCTATCCATCCATAATATGACGTCATAATTAACTACGTGACGTGTAGAATGGCATCAATCAATGTCGTCATTATGAGGTCATGCATGATATAGATAAGTACGTCACGAACGCATAATTGAAGACGGACTAGTCGTTGTTAAACGAATTGAATGTCTTTACTATTTAAAAAGGATTATGTTGAATATTTTGAAACTAATTTTACTGGACGCCATTTTACTGCCATAGACAGTAACAGCATGTGGTCAAATTAGTTTCAAAATATTTAACGGCTTATCCGTATAGTTTTCTGGAAACTGATAGTCGGGTAGTTCAGGAATCGATCGATACAAACACGAGTGAGGTGTGGGTGGAGCTTAGCTAGAGGTGGGCGGAGCTTAGCAAAAACTGGAAAGGTGCATTATGTGAACGGGGATTACATTTCATTCATAGCTACACTACCCATCTCACTTGAATCGAGTTATTATCAGAATCGTCAATTTGCCGTATTAGGCGTTGTTCTCATACATCCGCATTTTCGGTAAATACCAGATATATCGGCTAGCGTTCTCATTGGACTGCCTCTTGTCTCGGAATAAATACGCCACTTATTTCAGAAAATTAAAGGATGATGTTAGTAGTATGTGTGTTGTCGTTTGCTCCTCAGCGATTGCTTTTTTGACCGCTTGACCAGAACAGATCGATATAATTGTAATTAATCATTATCCATCTATTGACAGTTCAATGATTGACAGGTGACACACATTCTTGTACCGATCGGTCGAGCCGAGCGAGTCGATCGTTCCGCGTATGGGTGTGTCCGATTTCGTTCTTTTACTTCTTTGTATGTAATACACCTTAAAGGGAGATAGCTCTTCTAGGGTGAATGCGCCAGCGGAGCTAAGTATCGTATGCGGACGCACTTGCATGTTAACACGCACGCACGCACGCACGCACGCACGCCCCCCCCCCCACCCACACCGACAACTATATACGCGTGTGTCGTACACAATGACTATAGATCAGCCCTGGTGATCGATTCGTATCGACTATGACCGATATGTAAACCTGTTTTATAGCGACCACCTGTCTGGTTGGACCACCTAACATTTCGGTGTATAGATGCGTATATGTGTAGAGAAAAGTTTAAAGGTTAAAATTGTGATGCTGTGACAACATCTGGCCAACATCTGACGTCTATATATATATATATTAGTCCAGTAGATTCGTGCAGATGTTAGGGGCAATTGTTCACTTTGTGGTAAAAGCACCAAATTTGGGCTAAGAAAAAAATTCAATATGGCCTCCAGTTTCAAGATGGCCGCTAAAATTCTAAAATTGATCCAATTTTGCATTGATGTTCACTCAAATGTTGTAATACGCCATTTGAACTAAAATTAACAAAGTTAAACAACCACATCATGTTGCTGAATACAAGTGGACATGTACCCATTTTGAAAATCGACTTAAATTACAAAGAATTAACATGGCCGCCATTTCCAAGATGGCCGCCAAGTAGTATGATACAATTTACCATATTTAGCATTGCCATTAACTAAAATATACTTGTACCATTTTAAGTAAAAGTTAAACAGCCTTAAAATTGGAAGTGAGTTACTGAACAAAATTGGGATGAACAATTTCACCCTTTTCTGGCCACCTAGGCCAAGGGAGGTAACTCTTGGTTTCAGAAAATTAGTTACTACAGACCAGGAAATACATAATTTTTATAAACCTTTCACTGATATGACAGGCGCGATAAAGAGTAAGTCATATCATTGAGATGCTTTCAAGAATACATTCACCCCTTCCGATAACTGATCGTTTAAAATGCTCAGAGTTATTCCCCTTGGCCAGAGTGACCATTAAAATAAACCAATATGGCTAGCAACACAATTTTTTTTCAAAATCAGCGTTTGCTTTAAATTTGAAAAGTTAAAAATGATTTCAATTATTGCTGAACTGCTGTACATTAATATCCCCAATTATTTAACTGGTCCAGTCTCTTTTCTCATTGAAATTGTTGGTTGATGCCTTACAGCACTAATTCATTCATGATGGCATTTATATCATGAGCGCCCCCTCCCGTGTAGAGTCAGTTGTACTCTGAAATATTTACACCTTGATAGTTCTGCTTTATTCACTCAATAATATTAGTGGTAGTGTACTTTTAAAACAATCAGCAATATCAAAAGTCACAATCACATCAATTATTCAGCCTTCTCGAAAGGAAAAACACTGATTTTTTTATGAATGATCACAATCACCGCCACATTGACAGAGTGCTGTACAGGGCATGTCTGCTTTTTCACACTTGCATCTTCCTCCACCACCTTTTCCTGCCTTGCAATATCACTTCAGAAGTGCCTGACAGTAATCAGATGCCTGTGGTAATGTTGTCCATAAAGGTTCCAACACCTGACATGGCCCTCTTATCTACATGAAATCAACCGGACAAGGCATCACAGGAGAAGGCACCAATGTCTGCCCCCATCAATAATTTGCCTGAAACGCAACTTGTTTTGTATGGTGAAGAAGTTCATCCTTCATAGGTGGAATTGCTTCTATAGCTCTTCCTTTGTGTGTCAATAAGTCTTTGTGACATATCGTTACATGGAGTGTGACTTAAAGAAGCGAATGCTGGAGTTACATGACCCAGTAGTAACCAGGCTTGCCATGTTGTTTTCTTGTCCTTTCCAGCATAGACTGACATCTGATAAAGCGCATGTGAAATGCTATGTGCAGAAAGATATCTGAAATATTTCCCGAGTTCCAAATGCCACCCAGAGTTCATCCAAATCCAATTTTTGCACCAATGCTGCAGCTAAAACTACAATATCGGTGTCAACTGTGTGCAACTGTAGCCATGTTTGGCTGCATCCATGGCACGTAAGAGAAGTCTTGTATCCACCTCATCATGTTGGCATGGTGCGTATTCATGGACATTGGCTCTTGGTTCGCTACAAATGACACCGGTATCCTTTGTAGAAATAATCTGTTATCGTGAGGACAGTCAATAACGCTAACCTGTTCTGCTAAATAACCAAACCGTTCAGTTTTATTTTCATCTACTCTGAGAAATGCCTCCCAGTTTCCTGCTAGTCTGTTATCTGGATGTGCTCGCCTTCAAATACCATTACCACGTGTACTGGCTTAACTGGCTTTAAAGCGGTCATACACACATTCGTCCCAAATGGCATCCACTCTGTTCGCATGTTGTAATTTCTGCTTTATATATGGCAAAGATGGTTGCTGGGCATATTCCTGAAATGGCTTTGCCAAACCAAGGTTAATGCCATTGATTATATCAGCACCATCTACAAGCAACAAGGATTCTATTTTTCAAATGAATAGTGTTGACTCGCGCTGGTATATCTGCACCAAGTTGATTCAACCGTGAAGTGTACATTGTGGCAAGGTCTGAAAGTTTGAACACAGGAACTGCATCATATGTTGCAGGTTTTTTCTTGTGTATATGTTACTAGCTCAACTAATGCGATTCTTCTATGAAGCCTACAATACTTCTCTTTTTTTGACATTTTCAAGTTTGTACCTAGTTGGCTTATTATATACAGGTATCAAACATTTGGAATGGCAAACGGCTTCTTGTGGTATCAAGTCTCCACCTCTAAGTTTAGCAAGTATGATCGTATCTCGCAGTTCAAGTGCACATTTCTATCCATGTTGAATGTTGATGTTTTATGTAGTTCACCCGAGGCATCACCACAAAAGAAACATTTGTAGTTTTATAATCTTGTTGACTGACCAAAACTGAGCCACGTCTTTTTACACACAGTTGTGTTTGCATTTGAACCCTGGCTAATGAACACTAATGAACAACGTGTACTAACACCTCGCTGTTACGGGAATACATAAATATTCATAAAACTATAAATATACCAAAATAAAGTATCATTCTACATCAAGCGTAAACCAAGATATTCGTGGTTAATCATGTATCATGACAGTCATTTTCAATTCCAAGATGCCCACTATAAACACATTAGTGAAAAGACAAACATTGTTTTGTGGAATTGGTATACACACGGGTTTCGGGAAATATTTAGTTTTACAAATCCCCAACAATTTTAACGAAAATACATAGTGTTCAATGTCACTATTCGTATATTATATAGTTGAACATTTCAAAATGGCTCCCATCATGAAAATGTTGGCCAATTTTAATTTTTTATTTTGGGTCCACTTCTATTTTCATTCAGTATGCCAATATCTATCATTCCTGAAAATGTGATGCTTTTACCAACAAGTGAAAAATTATTTCACCAATAGGCTGGACTATATATGTAGACAAAATCATCTCAATATATTCAATAAAACGCGGCAGTAGTTGACACAATGGAACTCTGTGATAATATATATAGAAATAAATAGTACACATTGTATACCCAAACCCCTATCAAGAATAGTAAAATCCAATATTCAGTATTTAATAATGTACAAATTATGTTGGCATAGGTCTAGGGCTGGAGCAAGGACAAATTAACGCAAAGGGGTTCAAGATATTTTGTCCTATAATCAATTATTTACAAAATCAATCAGAGCAAATTTCATATTCTCTTTTAATTAATCAATTTTACGATTAGGACACAATTAGACACAACAAGATTAAGCCTCGTAAAGTGCTGATGATGATTATGATGATGAAATAACTTCCATAAATAAAACTATATTACAGGCGAGCTTCATGGTTTACACATTATATATATATATATATATATATATATATATATATATATATATATATATATATATATATATATATGTGTGTGTGTGTGTGTGTGCGTGCGTGCGTGCGTGCGTGCGTGCGTGCGTGCGTGCGTGCGTGCGTGCGATCGTGCGTGCGTGCGTGCGTGCGTGCGTGCGTGCGTGCGTGCGTGCGTGCGTGCGTGCGTGCGTGCGTGCGTGCGTGCGTGCGTGCGTGCGTGCGTGCGTGAGTGAGTGCGTGCGTGCGTGCGTGTGATAGTATATGCAGCATTTCGCTAAGTTTAGCATGATATTCATTGTCTGGTACCTCACATTGATTTCATATCCCTAATGTAAAACTGTATATATGTGCAAATAAAATTGCACACCCATTCTGGCTTTTCCGAATATATGCGAAATTAACAGAGAAATTATCCTATATTTACTGTATAGTTTTCGATATTCTAAATAAGAGTATTTAAACAAACAATTTGGTGCATAGTTCGTAAATATAATTGAAATAGTTCTTGAATGTATGTGAAATAGATAGCACCTTTTGGAATTTAACGTAAATAGCAATTGTTCATGAATCAACTCGATTCGTACACACATAATTAATATTATCTTACATTTAATATACAAAACAGTTTATGCAAATAACACTTTAAATATCAGTGTACACCAACATCCTCTATACATAGACTAGTCACACAATGTGTGTCCATTAAACATATGTGAAGTTTAAAAATATGTGCACCATTTGCCGAATAGTCTTATCATTAATACCCCAGCATCAGCTGAGGTAACACTTTCAGAAACCACATGTGTAATAATAAAGTGGAAGCCACTGGTGATGGCACTTGTTAAACCAAATGATGTTGACATATTTGGAGAATTTCACACTGTGTCTATGAAACTGGAAGACCTTTTAAAAGAATACATGTAATATTTATTACACATAGACACAAAGATTAAGGATTTAAAGGTAGACGGAGAGTAGATTTGACAAGGGTGGGTGTAGGGCTTCAAGATATACCGATATTATATTGAATACCGGTATCATAGCTATACCATTAGTTATACCGATATGATTTTGCTGATGCCAAAATATCGAGATATAAGATAAAACATGTATAATATTTTGTTAGGCAGCTAATCTGCTCCCCATTAGTAATATTTCAATAGTATAAAGCTGTCTAGTGATATAAGTTACTGCTCTTCGTACTAGAACATGATATTTTACCTGTATTTAATGATCACGCTTTTCTTATTTATCCAGAGCTGTCAAATTGTTATTTTGTGGTTAGTGTTAGAGTAACTGATAAATTAACGATTACGGCTACGAAAGTTGCCTACTTATAAGAATGCACTTTGGATTGCCATCATAGGTCATCGGATGGTTAAAAATGTCTAAAACCTATCTTTTCCTGCGCTACTATTTTATAATTTCGACCCGTTGTTTACTAGAAAAATCATAATATGAAATGAATATTTTGGGTGATATTTTATATCAATTGCTACAGCCTGGTTTCATGAAATTGTGCGCCTTTGTAGTGACCACCTAACAGCCCAAGTAAAGAAGAACCCGACAATATGAGAAAATCTTCTCATGAAACGCGAAATTCTACTGACTGTAGGCCTTTAGCAAGCCTTTAACGTCAGGTCTACTTCTGTGTCATAAACAGTGGTGAAGTCTGCTACAGATTCAAAATTGAAATGCAGTGGATCGTCTCTCCATAGTTTTCAAGTCTGTTTTTTAATGCATTGATGTATGATGCAGTGACAATGTTTTCATCTAGACTGTTCCAATGGTCTGTGCACTGTAGCGGAAAAGACACTTTTCTTAGATTTAATCTAGCTCAGATGTTGTTGATTTTCATGCTATGACCCCGAGTAACACTGCTTTCATCATAAAGTTAGATAAATTTGGATGTGGGCATGTCATAATGGTTGTGTAAAATTGTGTATATTTCAAGCATATCCCCACGCAGTCGTCTGAATGCCAAGGTCGGTAGCTTCAATATTTGTAGGCGTTTACTGTATGGAAGGTTTTGCATGCCAGGGATAAGCTTGGTGACTCACCTCTGTACATTTTCTATTGCATTTATTTGTTTTTTCAAATATGGTGCCCATACTACATTGGCATACTCGATATGCGGTCTGACAAGGGATTTGTATAGATGTTTAAAGCTCTCTTTGTCTATGTGGCTAAATGTCCTTCTAATCAGTCCCATAATTTGGTTAGATTTGTTTATTTTTTCATTTATATGATAATCAAAACTTAATCGTTCATCAATCACGACCGCAATATCCTTTTCAGATGATGATGTCACTATACTAGAGTTATTTGGGTCCATTGTGTATTTGTGTGGGATTGTCCTGCAAGTAGAAATACTCATACTTTTACACTTGTCAGGATGTAGCTGTAACAATGAGTTTTCTGTCCATGCACACATAGCGTCTATATCAGTTTGCAAGGAAATACAATCTGTTTGATCAAATATTGACTTAAATAGTTTGGTGTCGTCTGCAAACAGGAATATATCGGATCCAGTGGTAATTGTGTCCGGGAGGTCATTAATATATATATATATATCAAAAAGAACAGAGGGTCGGAGACTGATCCCTGTGGTACACCACTGGTTACATCAGATGGTTTAGAGTGGGTTCCACTGATAACCACATATTGTTTTCTACCCGTGAGAAATGATTTTATCCAATTTAGTGGTGTTCCTAATATGCCGTATGCAGGTAATTTTGCAAGCAGACATGTGTGGGGAACGTTATCAAACACCTTCATGAAGTCAAAATATACAACATCGACCATGCCTTTATCATCGAGTCTCTCCATCCATTTTCTAGAACCACCAATTGTTGAAGGGTGGTGGACCGACCACTTACGAAGCCAAATCTCTGATAGCATATTGTTATTTGTAAGATGCTTTATTATTGCATCTTTTATGAACGATTCCATGACTTTGCAAACAACGGAAGTACGACTAATTGGACGGTGATTATCAGGCTTCTTCTTCTCGCCCTTTTTTGTAAATGGCTGTGATGATTGCAACTGTCCACGCATCTGGCAGTTTGCCAGGACTCAGGGATTTGTTGAACCGCATGGAAAATGGGAGGCTAAGCACATGGCGTAATTCATATAATAATCGAGGATGGATTTTGTCAGGACCAGGTGATTTTGAGGTTTTGAGGTTAGAAAGCTTAGTTTTTACCATTTCCGGAGTAATATGAATAGCCAAGTCATTACAATAATTTCTAGGTGGGATTGATAGAGGTTCGCTTTCAGATTCTCTAGTAAGTAATGATTTAAAATAATCAGCGAGTACTTCTACATTCTCTGTGCCATCTTTAGTATATATGACATCATTAGTGCAGCTGCTTGGTAATTGTAGGTCTGGGATGCCTGACTTAACCTTAGTTTTACTTCTGACGTAATTCCAGAATCTTTTCGGATTCTGTTTTACACATTTGGAGATATCTTTCTCATACAATTTTACTGATTTTCTGGTAGCCATTCGCACCTGGTTTCTTATCCGACAGTATTCGATGTAAGTCGAGTCACTGCCTGTATTCAGATATTTCTTCCAAATCCTCTTCTTCTTATTTATCTTTGCTCTGGTAATTTTGCTAAGAGGAAATTTATATTTTTTGTGATTAATCTTTCGAACTGGCACAAATTTATTTACTGCTTGAAAGCACATTTGGGAGATTATATTCCACATATCGTTGATATCAACGGATCCATTCAGATATTGTTCCCTGTTTATGTTCATGAACTCGGGCATGGCTTGATAATCAGCTTTGTCGTAGCACAATTTAATTTTATGGTCATCATTTGTATTGCCACTTAGGTGGATTGTGGTTTTTATCATAGAGTGGGCACTTTTTCCTAGCGGTGCACTAATGCATATATCATCCACTAGATCTGGCTTATTTGTTAAGAGTAAATCCAATATTGATGGTGTAGCCATTCCTCGCCCACGGGTTGGTGTTGTTACTAGTTGATGGAGAAAGCAGTCATGTATTGTTTCAATAAAATTAAATGTGAAATCTAGTAAGTGTGAAACGCTACTGGTTGATGAGGTTAAAGGCCATTTAATATGCGGAAGATTGAAATCGCCAACAATAAAAGTGTGTATATTACTAGAACATATGGTACGTAATATATTGCAGCGTTCAACATTATTCTGATTATTTGAATTTGGACTTCTGTATATTACTCCAATTCTTAATGTTTCATTTTTAGATCGTATGTCACACACTATGTGTTCTTGGAAGGAATTGGAAGGGTATGGCTTAGTCGTCTATGTGGCATGGATGACTTTATATACACGAGGATGCCTCTGCCTTCAGTAGTGGTGACATTCACTTCTTCTAAGTTGTATTCATTTAGATTATAATTGGCTAATACTGGTTGTGTTTTGTAGTTTTTCGGTTGACCTTTGTGATAAGTATAACATTGTCATGTCATTAATAGTAACTATGTTTTTATAATTATTTATATTTACATTAATGTCTGTATTATTCGAATTGTTAATATTTACATATATGTTATCATTAACACAATTGTCATTGGAATCATCTGTTATTAATCTACCCTTTCCCTGCGTGTGTATGGTGTCAGTGCACATATCCAGTGTGCATGCACTTGATTTAGGGTACTCATACAGATTGTTGGTAGCCACGGCAACTGTTTTTGCATCTGTACATGCATCTGATAATCTTGTGAATCTATTGTACAAGCAAATATTTTTTTTCTCAATATTTATACACGTGCCATCTGGTATATTAGATTGGGTGGTTGATCTATTTACAAAATAACTTTCTACAGTTAATAGTGGTAGCATGCCGGAGTTGTATTGTAAGTTCTGGCTTTGTTGTACCTGCCCTTGGTGTAAGTGTACGTATGTTGGTTTTGATGTTGTGGTCTCCTCCCAGTCAACCTCCCTTTTTGAAAATATGAGTCGTAATTGTAGTTTTCATGTTGGCTCCTCTGTTGCACATAGGATTGATTGTGTTGACTGGATATGCTAAGTGTGCTAGATAGATAGTTTGTGATGTTTTCTGAAAGAACTATGGGGCGTACGTGATCCCAGAATAACTCCCTGTGTATTTCCCCATTAGTGTCAGAAAAGAGCTGAGCATTGTCGATGTATGTAGCTGCTAGTGTTTTACAGAGAGAGTAAAGCATGCTGTTGAAATCAAGTGTTTGATTGTGGTCAGGTTTATTAAGTGGACGTGACAACAAAGATGAGATAAATATTTGTATCTGTGGTGAGATGAATCGTATTTTGTGTCTGAGTGGATTGTAGTCATTTATCATCTGCTGCATATCAGCTTTGGAGATGTTGTTACTGCCGACATGCACCACAATGGCATCATGAGTTGCGGGACCAAGATATTTGTCAATTTCATTGGTGACATCGTTGATTTTGGCACCGCGTACTGTTCTTATTCCAAAATTTGTCCCACTTGTGGACATGTGCTGACCACTTAATCTTCGAAGGATGGCGCTACCTATGATGAGAAAATTGTTTCTCTCACCAGCAACATTGTTAGAGTTTCCAGCTCTTGTTTAGTTATGTTCAACAGTGTGCACCCATAGCGCCTTGTAGTTGGCACCGTTGGCCAAGATTATTCAAACTATAATAAGTAGTATCCGTCTGATTGGTACCAGGAGCCTTGGAGGATGAGTGCCTGGGTGAATAGTAGCTCTCATGATTGTTTACATTAAACTCTGTGTCGATTTTCATGTTGTGTTATAATTCGTGAGCACTGAAATTGGCCTGGCTACATTATTGTTTTGTTGTTGTGTAGTCGTTTTAGTGTTGTGTGGTTGCTTTTGTGTTACATCCATATGTTGCTGTTGTTTGGTTATTTTATTTGTGTGTGATTGGTTTGGTGCTAGATTAGAATGTACTGCATTTGCGTATGTATTTAGGTGTGGTTGTGGATTAGTTGTGGGTGTATTTGATCGCATGTCTTGGATTTGTAATGTGACCATTCTATAATCTTGGCTTAATAACTTGACTTCCTTTATAAGGTTATTCAGAGTCATTTGGTCTAACCGATCAGGCGGCAATGGGATTGTTCTGATGGAGTTGTTTTATTAAGTTCTGTAAGAACTGTGACATCATCCTGGTTTTTAGAAGAGTTAGTATTGCTCATCTTCTGTTGTTCTATTGTGTTCTGGTGTATATCTGTGTCGCTGGATTGTGTAACTGTCTTGTTAGCATTTATCAAAGTCGTGTCATGTTTCTCTGGTAATTTCCGCCACTCTAAGTATTCCGCTATATGGAGTGCAATTGGCATACAATTTGCACATGAATACTTGCGTCTAGAATTCTTGGTCAGTGCTGTTAGCATATATGGTGCCAGCTCAGTACACTCATAGTGTTGCCACTTTTTGCAACCTGCACACATAATCATATATTTATTATTATCTCTGAGGCATGTACAGAAAATGTATCCTATTATGTTTTCATTTTTCAAACTTGTATTTTTCTCTATATCAAGAGGATCTGTATTTGGAATTGCGCTTGTGTCACTTACACTAGGTGTTTCTGTGCCCATGCATGTCCACTTCAATATTGGTGTAGTTGTGCTAGGCTGTGCATATGCAAGAGACACGGGTGGAGACATGTTAATTGATAAGTTGGATACTTGTGTTGTTGCTGCTGATGACTGTGAGTCTGTAGTGTTAGTAGCAGTTTGCGGCGTAATGATACTCATATCCTCAGTGCCTGTAAGGGTTACTTCCTGAATAAATGCTGGTGTTTTCAGGACATGTGTTTCGATTTGTTTTTGTTTTGCATGATATGCACGGCGCTCATCCACCCGCGTTTTGTTACAGGCATCACATAGCCAGTATTCAGAAATTCAGAAATCAACTCACTTGTCAGGTTTTAGACAATTGTGACATTTCATGATTGTTATATATTGTGTGTATTTATCATACAGCAGTTCTCTGATAGTGTATCTAAAGGTATTTACAGCAATAAATTATAGACGTTTGCAATTATGACATAGAGGTGATTTGAAGGTATTATGTATTTGTGTCACTGTCACTATGTGTGTGCGTGCGTGCGTGTGTATGTGTGTGATTGCATATCCTAAAAGCTATGTGCACAGACAAATCACTGCAGATTAGGAGACATACATGATTGTTAGATTAGCAGAGACTTATTTTCTTTGCCCTGTGGCCACTCAGGGAAAGGCTGAGACAGGGGGACAGCCGTAGAGATGATACCATATACATACGTGTGTTATAAAGAATGGGAATGTTACAAGAGCTTTCTAAGTATATTTATGATGCCAAGTTCGCGTGTAATTTATGTCCCTACTGGTTTGACATTGTGGTTGATTGTGACAGTGTGTACCTACATTTGTTATTTATTATTGCATCTGACCTACATGTAATTGTAAATTAAAAGTAAACATATATTCTATAATATGTACAAATAGAAATTAATAAAAATCTGCAGAAAATAATTATATATATATATATATATATATATATATATATATATATATATATATATATATATATATATATATATATATATATATATATATATATATATATATAAATTTATTATTTTCTTATATTTATTGTTTTGGTTTTTTTTAATTATGTGTTTAATTAATTAATACATTAATTAATCAGTATCAGATAGCTTTCCTATGGTACCACGAAAATTGATGATGTACGAAATTACATTTTAATGTGGATGTTTTGTTAGTTAAAGTTATTTAGGACTTTGGTTTTTATGTCTTTAAAGCATGCAGGTTTTGGCAGGAATGTGTCAGGCACAACCGTTGCCACGGTATACAAACCACGGGAACAGATAACTTTAGAAAAAGATATTTTTGGCACATCAATTCAACGTTTCTTAATATTTACACAACTTAATCAATATTAGTCATGCTAAATACGTATAAAACCAGTATGAATTATTGTTTTAATCTATATAATTATATTTATAATCACATTTAGCTAGGACAAATTTATTAAACGTCTATCTTCATGTAGATCTCAATCGCTCCACCCCACTCCGCGAGCTTTATTCACTTCTTATGTTGGTGGGTATCATTAGATATCGATCAATGCGAGCTACTCTAATGAGAGCGAGCTTAGGCCTATGTATTCGCAGCATATGGTAGTATATTTAGTATATGTTATAATGGCTAAGTTGTGCACCTGCTCGGAGATGTCTACGTTTCCTGGCGGTTTCGTCCCATTGCAAATGCATCCTATAAAGCACAGGCCATCGTGGAAAGTTCATTTGTTATTCTAACATATACATCAATGCAGATAGACAGGAAAGTTAGTAAAACGTATTTTTACATTCATATCCAATGTGTTTGACTCATAACATTGATATTTGTCAGTCAAATATCAACGGCTGTAGCTGTTCGCAGTTTCACTGGGTGAGTTTTTACAGGACTAGATGGCCACTGGTTACCGGTATCTTGCGATCTCCGCTGGGAAATAGTTGTAATTTCGTGGTAAATTCAAATCATTTGTATGAACGAGTTGGGGGAGTTTCAGCCGTTTTGGGGTATGATTTAACTGAAGACAGTTAAAATTTAGCGTTTAATATCAGGATTCATGTACTTTCTTGCTTTTATTGTAGAAATTTGCGGCGACTATTTAAGCAGTGCTGATATACGTTGAATATGGAATCATACTACTCAAGCCTCACTCCATTTTTCTCATCGGAATAATGCCGGTATTAAAGGTATATGGTATGAAAATTGATATCGATACAGATATTCATATTTCTAATATTGTGAAGCCCTAAATGAGAGAAAAGTGAACCAAAGGGACCCAACGAGGGAGTTGTGTAACTGAGAATCCCTTTGTACCCTCTTCTCGTTAACTGGCCAAATTTACTTGTTCTTGGTGCTAATTAGCCAGATCTTGCAAATTTCTTATCACAACAATTGCTGGAAACACGTATGCAGGTGAAACAGTAGTTATGACTTCCAGAAAGCTATAAAGGTAAGCTGTTGTATATTTTGAAACTAATTTGACTGGGTGATGCTGCCGCCCAGTCAAATTACTTTCAAAATATTTAACAGGTTGTTTATTAGATGCGAAAGACATACAATTCATACAATGTGTCAGACTATTAAACGTTAATGACGGACTAAATTGAAGCATTCATGCCATAGTTAATTATGACGTCATCCTACACGTCACTTAGTTGATTATGATGTCATGTGACGTCATATGAGTGATGGATACACCGGAAAGATCCATTCAGTGATATATCTGTGAAGTGATCTAATTGCAACCTGGACACTACATTGCTTGAGTCTACCTACGAAGAAATAGTCCTTCATTGCCTCGAGTATGATGCAAGAGAATTTGCCGTGTATCCTAGTGATACAGATGCCTTAATTATGTTGCTTGCTCACTGGCCTAGCATGCATCGCAGCTGACTGTGAATAAAGGCAGGGAACCATATAAGTGTGAGTATATTCCGGTTCACGAACTGTTACAAGGTCTTCTAGGAAATGAACTGGAAACAGGGCTAGCTAATGTGTCATGCAGGTACATAGGATCACCCAGTGTTCTATGCAGCATAGCCTAGCGAGAAGACAGCATGGAAAGTGTCCCAAGAACTTAACCGTCTTCTACAGCACTCGGCATTCGACGATGATAAAATTTGTAGATAAGTTCATGTCTCTATTATACCAAGTTCCAACAGCCACTACTTGTGTCTACTAAACATGTGTGTTATTCTCACGAGTCATTACCAAACACAGCTGAACACAACATACACTGAGATCGCTACCAAATAAGGATATGGAGAAAAACAAGCATCCTAACCCTCCCCCACCCAAGCCTCACCCATCCCACCCCACCCTCCCCAACATCACTAAGTTTTTTATATTTAATGGACAAATACTGATGGTGGGCTGGTGTTACAACTGTTGTCCAAACCTCCGATTTCAGCGCCTACACTGAAATCATATAGTATGGTTGCCACCAAGACTGTGCTACAAAACGATGCTGTCGTAAATTGTTGCGCCTGACTTGCACAGCTGCATTGCATTGTCAACATATTGGGATCAAGTTAAAATACATAGGTCTTTAACACAACATGCGCATTGCGCACAACTCATCTACTGCACAACGGCAAGCTACTGCGTATGACATACTGACAGACTTTTTTGATTAACCGTTCTATGTCTAATGATGGACAAAACATGGAAATGGTCATGAACATATTGCATGCATTTGTGTTTCTGTGGATATTATTCTTTTATGCTAATTAGTTGACCAATGGCTATTGAAGAGCACGTGTTGCTGCTGATTAGATAATATTTATGTCTGAAGCTGTTTACGTTGTATAGTAATCCGCATCAAAATTCTCTTTAAGAGAATGTTTCTTCGCTGTAGCGAGAGACAATATTTTTGAAAATGTACCCGTAACCATACATTTATGTAAATTATGTTATCAAGAACTCGCAAACATTTTCGTGTAGAAAATGTTGTTTACCAGCCTTTATCCCCACAAGGTATGCATACGTTGCAATGGACATTTCCAGTTTTAGCTTTGTCCCGCCCATCTCTAGTTAAGCTCCACCCACATCTCGCTCATATTGAGAGTGATCGATCCCTGATCTCCCTGACTACAAATTTCCAGAAAACTATACAGGTAAGCTATTGAATATTTTTAAACTAATTTGGTTGGGTGCTGTTGCTTCCTATGGCAGCAACAGCACCCAGTCAAATTATCTTCAATATATTCAACAGCATTTTTATTAAATAGTAAAGACATACAAATTGTGCAACAAATCTTAGCCTGTCACGGATTATGCGTTCGTGACGTACTTAACTACGTCATTCATGAGGTCATAATGACGTCATTGATTATGGCGCAATTCTACACGTCATG
>CM067368.1:84085015-84215015 GCA_034401795.1 Chaetoderma sp. LZ-2023a
AATTTCAGATGTTTTAAATCTCTTGAAAATTCAAAGGGCTAGTCTCTTCGAGGGTGTACTGGTTTTCAGGACCTTGCCTCTCTTCCACCAAATTTACTTTCAAATTCTGGCTTTTATCAAGAGTGTTAGGGAGGTAAGTATGTTCTCATGATGTGAAATAAGGAAATTTATCAAATTTCTTTTTCACGACTGAGATGACATACATACCTCCCTAACAGGATTCTGGCCTCTCCACCCCACGGAGGCCTGGTCTTTTAGTTATTTGAATAGTTGCTTCCATGTCAGCCAATGTTTAGTAACGGAAGTACCAGTATGCGCATGCGCAGTGGGTCGGATCTGTCATGTGCATGCCTGTGTACACCCCCTGCCCATCAGGGGCACCTAGCTTTTTATAATTCTGAATATTATTGAATCTAGAGCCGATATACTAGTATATCAAGCGTATTAGGGAGGTAAGCATGTCATCTCACTCGTGAAAAATAAATTTGATGCATTTTCTTAGACTCTGTAATGAAAAGAAAAACTAGATTAGTAGTTACATTTAAGATTTACTGTACACACTTTCAAGTCTGTGTAAAGCAGTACAAATTAGAACAGTCAGCGGGTTCTAGAGTTTGCTAATCAGGACGTTGTACACTTCGAACCAGCCATGATAGGTATATTCCCAAGGCACAACGTCATGCAGTGACCTAATCCTCAGAAGGCGGCGATCACAAATCCGAGATGGCTGCACTTCCGGGAGTGGCAAAAGTCCAGACGATTTTTCTTTCACGAGAGTACGCGCACAACACTGAGTATGTAGCAGGAGCTCATATCGGCAAATGAAATGGTCCTTTTCAGATGGCAGGATTTAGGTGGCACAAAGCTGGTGGTCTTGGACGGCAACGGATACCGAATTGAGAGTATCACAGACATTCTGCAGGCAGTAGGGTTTCTTGATTGGCAGTCAGTGCTGGAATCGGGGTGGGGCTGAGCGATGTGGGTTGTGGTTGGGGTGGGTTCAGTCACTTCTCTGTATCCACACGTCTCTTTGAGAAAAACAAGGAACTGCGGAAAGTTCTTGGGAGAGTCGTACAATTTAAGCTGTTGGATTGGACCACTTACATTTACCGATCCGTCCGCAAATTATCTGAGAGGAGTTTTGGTAAATCTCAGTCGGGTAGACCGGTCTTCGAAAATGGTGGCTCCGTGATGGTTGTCCCACGTAAAGCTGGAGAAGTGGGAATACTTACCATCGACTTGAGGCGTTTGTCGAACCTATCCATGCCTAGACCTGTGCGTGTCTGTCTGATGACGTAGAGCTGGCTGCTTTTATACTGGCCAGCTCTGCATCTCATTGTCTTTTGACAAATGGTTAATGTACTGAGTTTACGTGGACCAATCAGGAGTCGCTTAATCCAAGCCGGAGGCAGGTGATCAATAGCATGACTAAGTGACTGGTTTTCTTATCTGGGACTGACTATATATTGTGCCGAATACATGGCCGTTTTCTTGTTAAATATCTTCATGATGTCTATTTCAAAATCCGGAATTCTCAAGCTTCTCAGAAATACCGAACAATCTAAGGGACATTTGTGATCAGAGGCCAGATTTCCGAGGAGGAAGCCGTGCAAAAATAATACATGCAACCTAAAAAGGTGTCCACCCAGTCAATGACATCACACATATGTGGCCGTTCCTGAGATATGCAAAAAGCTTGCTATTACGGGGTACTCCAAGAGACCCGGCGCATGCACAGAGGAGGTAGAGTGGGACTTCATCGATCCTGAGCCGTAGCCTGAGGCGACGTACTTACTGGGTCGGGGTTGGCCAGTTCTCCCCGGTACCCAACTACACTATGCATCACTCCACTAGTGTCCACACTTGATGCACATCAGACAACGAGTCCGTAGCTGGTCGATAGAGCTGCGCAAAGTCGACAAGTATGTGGAGATGGTGGGACAGCCTAGTAGTAGTAGTAGTAGTAGTAGTAGTAGTAGTAGTAGTAGTAGTAGTAGTAGTAGTAGTAGTAGTAGTAGTAGTAGTCGAAGTGAACACACGCATTTATTTAGCTCTGCAATTGCTGCCCGAATTTGCTTGTGTTCTAGCGCGATTTTGTAGATAAATTTTATACATATGTTTCGTATTAGTATTTCCTTTCAAACTTTATGTTTAATTTGTAAATTCTTGCCTCGGTTGGAGCGCATTTTGTGTCTCCATTTTCTAAAGGCACTCCTCTTAGCTGGCGGTTTCAGCCATTTAATAGGACTCCTCTTACTGTGGTCAATGCAATACTTTTCTCCCCGCGCCAGTATGTTATTTCTATAGTTGGTTGGCTAGCGCATTATGTTTGGCAAGATCGCTTGAGTGAGCAGATTTAATTTCTTTGTCATTTGTAAGCGCAAGGCTAGTACTTTGATTATATAAATCAGTATAGTCAGTTGGCTGTCCCCGGTCAACTCGAACAGACTAACAAATATATATCTGTAATATGTTTTATGCATTAGGGAACCACTTTAATCGGTTAGATGTTAGTGAACCACTTAGAAAGTGAATCTAACTAACAAATATACGACTGTACTCTCTATTCGTATATGTGTTGGTAGACGTCAGGGTTTCAAAAGGGGACACTATTTATTTAGTGTTTGGCTCTTTCCCCGACGTCTTGGTGTTATATTTTGTATTATATATTGTAGTAGTATGGGTTTACTCTTTTTATAAAACACCATGGCAACATATAAGCGTACCCTAAGCCTTAAGATAACAACTAAGGGGTGTGGTGTCACGGCTATCGACGTGTATCATGGGTTAAAGGATGTCATTGGCGCGGGACCTGCTGCTTTGCAGGGGGTTATCAATGTTTCGAAAACTGTATGGAATGTAACAGTGGCAAATGAGGGGGTCAAGGAAAAGCTTCTAGAAGATGTTCTTATTGTAAAAGGCGAAATTTGTAACGTAGAGGAAATCGAGCCAGATAGGTTGCTAGTGAAGATGAAAGTTCCACTAGAAATTCCAGATGACAGAATCATGAATGGACTCAAGAAGTATTGCAAAGTGCAAAATATTGAACTGGAAACGTCTCTCTTTGACAGAATGCTAGAAAACGGTGTAAGACGCATCTGGTTTGATAAAGTGGATATCCCGTTACTAAGCAGATTGACACTTGATGGCAGCTTTGTCCTGCCCTTATGATATAGGGGGCAAATTAAAGAGTGCCGGATCTGCCTAAGTACTGACCATTGGGCAACAGATTGTCCCAATCGAAACAAATGTTTGCTCTGTGGTTCAGTTGACAGTTTTAAATGGCACTGTTCAAAAAATCAAAACAAGCCCTCAGTATCAGGAGATAATCGCCCATTAAAGGATGCAACTGAGTCAAATTCTTCTGGAGGAATCACTACGGAAGCTGTTGTTGTGGTTCATGCCACTGAAAATGACACAAACAAATCATCAAATCCTGTTAAAGTAACTACAGTTGATGAAATTCAAGTATTAGAGGAGGGTATAACCTTCAGTCAAGAAAATAATCAAAATGCAGTGGAGCCAAACGTTGCTGTAAAAGACACGCAGGAAAATGATAATCTTACGGAAGAGCCAGTTTACAATTCCTTAGAAGATGAATTAAAATTATGACAGGATAAGTTTAGGACTCAGAAGACGGAAAGTTCAGTCGATTTTCCGCTAAGCCCACTTGATTTAAGTCAGCTTGAAGATATGGTAAATGATGCTCCTGCCAAATGTAACCTAAGTAGCACTAAGCGTCATAAAGAAGGCACTAGCTCAGAATCTGAGATTGAAGTAAATGATATGGATGATGATACAATGTCAGTTGCAGAATCAGATGTGTCCATTCAAACACAGAGTTCACAGATGAAAGATGAAATGGTAATGTACCGATCAGAAGGGGGTGAAGTGTTAGTGCCATATGTAACGGCGAGAGGCGTGAAATATCGTCTACTGCGCCATGATTCTGATATTTCCAAATATGAATATTTGTCTGTGGTAGAACTAGGAAACATTGAATTCACAGGAAAAGTAGGTAAATGGTCTAAGAAACGAGCTAAAATACCAAATCAAGTTAATCTAATGATGGCGGTTGTAAACATCATTTTACAAATTATGATTATTTGCACCATCAATTGCAGAGGATTAAATACCGAATTCAAGCACGGCCACTTGCTTGAAGAATTAGCACATGAGAGAGTTGATATTGCGTTTCTACAAGAGACCAAAATTAAAAAAATTGAAGAGTATGAATCTCTCAAAGATATTTCAAAAGGGCAGATTTTTATTCTGTATCGCAAGATAATAGCGTGGGAGTGGCCATTCAAATTCTGCCCCGCTGTCTCAACTATGTTGATGTTATATCGTCGTCATCAGATACAAATGGACGATGGATTTGTGTATCAATTGATGTACTAAACACAAGTTTAAATTTGATGTGCCTTTATGCGCCAACCTCTCATCAATTGCGCTGTGAATTCTAAATGATGTTTCCACAATAATTCAAGACAGAACGCCTGAAAACCTAATTATGGGCGGTGACTTTAATTGCATATTGGATGAAGTTAAAGACAGAAATTCTAGGTCTAATTTCAATGACACATCTCATAATATTTTGAAACACATCTGAATATAAAAGCTTGTTAGACGCTTATCGGATTGAACATCCAGAGGGCAGGGACTTTACTTGGTTTTCAACCGATGGAAAGAAAGCACCCAGATTGGACAGGATCTATGTAGAACGATCATTGAAAGGTTACATGTGTAAATCTAACATAAAACTAGTAACTTTCTCTGATCACAATATGTTTTCCATCACATTAGACAATGCTGACTGGATCAAACGAGGAGATGGATTTTGGAAACTTAATGTAGCATTGCTACGAGATAGTTGCTATCGCAAATGTGTAGAAAGTTGTTGGAGGCATTGGGATGAAAAGAGAAGTTTGTATGAATGTATAACAGACTGGTGGGAGGATGTTATATCCGACCTGAAACATATTTCAAGGCAGTATTTCATCAGGAAAGCACGAGAAATCCGAAAGCGTAAAAAGGCTCTTCAGCGGTCGGTGTGTAAAATTAATAAGAAAATTAATGATGGAGAATATAATTCTTACAAACTATTAGGTAAATTAAAAGGTAGACTAAATGAAATAGAGCAATATCAGTTTGATGTGGCCAAAATAAGAGCAAGAGCACAAATGCACACCGAGGGCGAAAAGCCTACACGTTACTTTTGTAACTTTGAAAAAGCAAGAGGTATAGAGAAATTAATCCGCTCACTGAAGACTAATGATGGAGTATCAGTGTGCTCAAATGCAGAGATGGTGGAAACAGTATCCAAATTTTACAAATCATTGAGGGAAGTGATGAAACTGCAACTAGAGATATTTTAGCTAATATAACACAAATACTTCCAGATGCATGTCGCGAAAGTTGTGACCAATCACTAACAATTGATGATTTGACAAAATCCCTCAAATGTATGAAGTTAGAAAAGTCTCCTGGCTGCGACGGACATCCAGTCGAATTTTATCAAACATTCTGGCACATATTTGATGATCAAACGTGCTCTGTACCAGAAAGAACGATATTAAACAACACATTGCTTATACGAGACCTTATTCAATTAGTTGAACAGGATTGCATCCCAGCAGCAATAATAGCACTTGATAACGAGTAGGCGTTTGACAGACTTGAATGAGATTTCTTGTTTAAGTCTTTAGACCATATTGGCTTTGGTTCCAGATTTACTAAATGGGTCAATATTTTATATACTGATGTAACAAGTTGCTATTTAGTATATAATCATCTATCTGAACCTGGAGTGTTGGAACGAGGTGTCAGACAGGGTTGCTCATTGTCTCCGCTTCTATTCATCATAGCTATGGAATCGTTGGGGGCCACATTGAGGCAACGTAATGATTTTCAAGGAATATGTTTATGTGGCATAGAAAGGCCACTAAAGGTGTCTCAATATGCAGATGATACGACTGTGTTTGCAGGTAAAAATTCAGATTTTAGAATTTTTAATGGAGTATTATCAGATTTTCAAAAGGCATCATGGCTTAAAGTCAATAGAGACTAATCTATGGGATTATTTTTGGGCGCTTGGAAGGACAGAACTGACATTGTTATGGATATTAACTGGTCAGATGATTTTTGGTATTTAATTTAGTAGAGAACAGGATGTAATAATAAAATGGTAAGAAAGGCTATCCAAGCTAAGGTGTGCATTAGTAAATTGGAAACGACATCGCCTAACTGTATGTGGCAGGACATTTTTCCTTAATAATTTAATTTTATCTGGACTGTGGTAGAGTCAAAGATCAACATGTTACCTTTGTCCTTCTTATGGGAGGACAAAGCCCATTTACTATCGCAGCATGATGGAGGCCTGGATTTGGTTAATGTTTTAGCAAAGTGTGCTTCGCTAAAATTGAAATTCTTGAATAAGTTACTCACTTCAAACTCATCTTGGTCAAATGTTGCAAGGACACTTCTACAAAGGTACGTAGATCCATTTCCAGTAGAATGTTTATTTTTGTGCAATAAACTGCAACCTAACCATCAGAAGATACCAAACGTATATAAAGAACAGCTCGAAGCTTTAAAGATACGATCAATGCCACAACCCGGTTGTTGAGTTGATTCGTGATAATGATGCTGTATTATATTTGCTCTCTTTGGCCAAAAATGGCATTCAATATTTACGTGATTTAGTTAATCCAAAATCTCGCAAATGGATTGCGATGCAGGATGTAGCAAGAGCAACATCAATGAGGTATATTGATGCCCAACGCTTATTTCTTAGAATAAAGAATGCAATACCTGGTGAATGGTTCAAATTGCCAAAAGCCCGTGGCAACAGAGATATGTTGAAACCAACATTAGTATTTAAGTCGGAGCACATAAAATACAACATTACATCTAGAGCCTGGTATGGACTGCTAATGTAATGTCGGAGACAGACTCCTATTGCAGTTAGGCATTGGAACACTTTAGGATGCACGCCAAAGAACTGGGAAAATGCATGGAAAACAATACATCTACCTTGTCTACCAGCAAATGCACGGGACCTGGCATGGCGATTACTCCATTGAAGGCTATGGGTCGGCCATCTGGCTTATATGTGCAAAATAACAAGTACAGGCCGGTGTTTATTATGTAATACCAAGGAGGAAACGATAGACCATCTGTTTACACAGTGTTGTATAGCCACAGGCTTTTGGGTATATATCAATATGCTCCTTGCTAAATTTGGAATCAAATATGTGAAATTAATGGCTGAAACAATTATGTTCAAAGATTGCTCAACTATCGGACGAATCATTAATAGCAATGAGAAAGAAGTGTTAGTAACCCTGTTATCTGTAGGAGTGTGGGCCATTTGGAAGCATCGGTATTCAGAGGCCAGATATAAAACAGGAAACAACCATCAATGAGGCATACAAGCTATATTTCGATCATTGTTGGTAAACTGCATTCATTTTGCATTTTACAGGCTAGTGGAACATGGAAAAGAAAATAGATGTAAAGATATATGGTGCAAAACTGGCCTAGTTTCAATTGAACATGGATATCTAAAAATAGTAGAAGCAGAACTTGTATAAGCTAGCACACTAGCTGCTTGTTGTATATTGATATATGGTATTTTATTTTATTTAAATGAGTTAATGTTAAAATTTTAATGTCTTAGGAGATGATAATTTTTATGAATAACCTAACCTTGGGAATCGGTATATGTAAATATCAATTGAGCATTGCGTCAATATTCTGGAGGTGATCCGACTTTCGAGTTCATTAGGTTAACAGAGTATCACATCTTACATATATACAATTAACATCCTGTTGTAAATGTTTACTGTAGGTGTATTTGTTCCAGGGTAATTTACAAAAACTTACAATGAAGTAAATTAAAAATGTGAACCCAGAGCGCCAGCTATGTAGTCATAGTTTGTATACTTTTGCTTTGTGCATTTTACGACATAAAGGCTACTACGCCTGCTCGGTATATAAGAATCGGCCACCTGGCGTCAATGAGTGACCTTTTGTTACTTATTGACGGGTCACCTCGTCAATAGTTGGCGACCTGCACTCGGCATTTGGGCCAATACTATATGGTGTGCTCGTTAAATTACATATGATCGACTTAGCCTGCCGGTCATGAATCGGCTCAATGGCGTCAATGAGTAGCAGTAACTTACTGCTAATTATTGATGAGTTGCTTTACCACTTATTGGGTAGCTATGCTCGCCATTTGGGCCTACTACTACACGGTGTGCAAATAGTAATGGCTTTGTTGAATTATATTATGTTATCAGCTCTTTATTATGGTTTTTTCTATGTAGTTATGCCATGGGTGTGGTATATGGTAATAGAGTATTTTAGCTTGCGGAGGTTTTGATATGTTAAGTTTGTATTGTTATTCATACACTCTTAAAAAGCCTCCTATTCCATCCGATTTTTTATGGGGGTTTGCAAGCCTTTTTTAAAGGAGTTCCTCCGTGAGGTGTGTCCGACTGCGTCAGCATCGGTTTAAAAAAAAACCCCACAAAATGAACCAAACTAGTAGTACTAGAAGTAGTAGTAGTAGTAGTAGTAGTAGTAGTAGTAGTAGTAGTAGTAGTAGTAGTAGTAGTAGTAGTAGTAGTAGTAGTAGTAGTAGTAGTAGTAGTAGTGGTGGCAGTAGTAGTAGTAGTTGAAGTGAACGCACACGTTTATTTAGCTCTGCAATTGCTGCCCGAATTTGCTAGTTTCTAGCGCGATTTTGTAGAAAAATTGTATACATATATTTCGTAATAGTAGTTCCTTTCAAACTTTATGTTTAATTTGTAAATTCTTGTCTTGGTTGGAGAGCATTTTGTGTCTCTATTTGCTAAAGGCACTCCGATTTAATAGGACGCCTCTTACTGTGGTCAATGCAATACATTTCTTCCCGCTATTGCTATTTCTATAGTTCGTTGGCTAGTTCATTATGTTTTGGCAAGCTCGCTTGAGTGAGTTGATTTTATTCCTTTGTCATTTGTAAGCGCAAGCCTAGTACTTTGATTATATAGATCTTTATAGTCAGTTGGCTGTCCCCGGTCAACTCGAACAGACTAACAAGTATATGACTGTAATATGTAGTATGCATTCGGAAACCACTTTCATCGGTTAGGTGTTAGTGAACCACTTAGAAAGTGGTTCAAACTAACACATATACGACTGTACTATCTATTCGTATATTCGTTGGTAGGTGTCAGGGTTTCAAAAGGGGACACTATTTATTTAGTGTTTAGCTCTTTCCCTGACGTCATGGTATTATATATTTGTATTACCCCTTATATATTGTAGTAGTATAGGTTTCCTCTTTTATTAAAACACCATGGCAACCCCCTATAAGCGTACCCTGAGTCTTAAAATCACGACAAAGGCTTGGGGTGTTTCGGCAATTGAGGTGTATCATGGGTTGAAGGATGTAGTTGGGGCAGGGCCACGGGTCCGTCAAGGTCTCATTAACGTTTCCAAATCTGTATGGAATGTCACCGTAGTTAATGAAAGTGTGAAGGCAGAGTTGCTCGACGAGGGCCTTGTCGTGAAGGGGGAGGTGTGTAATGTGGAGGAAATAGATTCTGATTATCTATTAGTCAAGATGAAGGTTCTATTAGAGATCCCAGATGAACGGGTTATCAATGAATTTATCAAGTATGGCAAAGTGGACAAAGTAGAACACGAGACCTATCCATTTGATCGAACCTTAGAAAATGGCATCTGAAGAATGTGGTTTGAAAAGGTAGAACAAGTAAGGTCACGATAGATGGTCGATTTATCTTGCCATTATGGTACAGGGGGCAAATCAAAGAGTGTGGAATCTGCTTAAGCACAGAACATCTTGCAACAGATTTCCCTAACAAAAACAAATGTCTACTTTGTGGATGATCATCTGATCATTGTAAGTGGCGATGCCTGCAGAACAAATATGTCAAAAAGGGTGCTGATAAAAGTGCAGAGCAAGTTGTCTCTAAAGAGAATGTCATAGAACCGGTAGCTGCTGAGATTGTAGCTTTAATCCATGTTAATGGGAAGCATGTTGCTAAAGAAAATGTCATCGACCCAGTAGTTGCTGAGATTGTAGCTGAAGTCCATGTTAATGAGAAGCATGGTGAAAAAACTAAGAATCCAATCGCTGTAGTTGCAGGCGATGAAATAGAGGTTCTAGATGAGGGGCTAAGTCTTACTCCAGTAACAAGTCAATCCAAGTCTGATGTCAGAGAGGCTAATTCCACACAAGTTGAAGATGATGATCAATACCCTCTGGAAGAGTTTTAATTTAGGACAAGTAAAATTTAGGTCGCAAGATACTGAAACTAACTTTGAGTACACTCAATCTAGACGATTTAAATAATATAGAGAAAGTAATTGGTGTCTCAAATCGATTGAGTGGAACAAAGCGACAGAAAGATGGAGATAGTGTTCTGAATCAGAAATAGAGGAAAGTGATATAGAAGATGATACTATGTGTGTCGCTGAATCCGATATATCCATTCAAACACAGAGTTCTAAATCACCAGATGAAATGGGCATGTACAGGCCAGAGGCAGGAGAGGTGTTAGTTCCATATGTGACGGCAAAAGGGTTTAACTATAGGCATCTGCGTCATGATTCAGATATATTAAAATATAAGCATTTGGGAAAAGTTGAGCTAAGTAGTGCAGCGTTTCCGAATAAAATAGGTAAATGGTCTAAGCGAGGGTCGAAAAAAACAAACTCTAGTTAGCTTAATAATGGCGGTTATACACATCATTGTATTACTTTTTATGCTAATTTGCACACTCAATTGTAGAGGCTTACATAGCGACATAAAGCAACGTCACTTACTAGAGACTCTGAAAAATGAGCAGATTGACATTGCTTTGATACAGGAAACAAAAATTCAGAAGTCAGATTCATACGATAATTTAGAAAAGATTTCTGGATCCAGAATATTCTATTCGTTATCTCAAGATAAAAGTGCAGGCGTAGCAATTGTTATACTCCCTCGTTGTTCAGCCTATGTAAATATAATCTCTTCAGTATCAGGTGCAAATGGTCGCTGGGTGAGAGTCATGCTAGATATACAACAAACACGTTTCACCTTGCTGTGTATATATGCACCTGCATCTCATCAACTACGTCGTAATTTTTTTAATGAGATGTCTACAACCGCACTAGATAACATCACTGAAAACTTAGTAATGGGTGGTGACTTTAATTGTGTCGTAGACGAAGAAAATGACAGGAATGCAACTTCAACTTATATTGATACATCACATAGACTCTTAAAAGAAATATGTGATAATGAAAATTTAGTTGACACCTATAGAATATCAAAACCTCATGGTAAAGATCTTACATGTTTTCGGCAGATGGCAAAGTTGGTTCAAGGATCGACAGAATTTATGTGAGTAGTTTGTTGACAGGGTACTGGAGAGATGTTAATATTAAGCCAGTCGCATTCTCAGATCATAACATGGTTTGTGTAACCTTTGCCAGTGCTGATTGGGTAACAAAAGGGGTTGGGTTTTGGAAATTAAACACAACACTGTTGGGAGAAGAATTTTATAGGAATAATATAGAGAGTTGTTGGCAACATTGGATTAATAGGAAAGCATCATATAAGAGCACATTGCAATGGTGGGAGGATGTAAAACTGGATTTAAAATATGTTTCCCGAAAGTATGCTATTAGAAAAGCACGGGAAATACGCAAACGTAAGAAAACACTTCATCGATCACTGATGAAAATTAATGCTAATGTAAATAATGGTGAAGATAATTATTATGAATTACCGGTTAAAATTAAAAGTAAAATAAGAGATATAGAACAATATGAATTTGAGGGTGCAAAAATTAGAGCAAGAGCCCAGATACACGCAGAAGGGGGAAAGCCAACCTGATATTTTTGCACATTAGAAAAAGCACGGGCAATAGATAAGGTGGTGTGCAATAAATAATCAATAAAGGAAAATCCAAAGGATAATTTTTGGGGCCATTGAAAGAGCGGAATGACCAGCCACTTGAAATCAATTGGTCTAATGATACCATTACGATTTTAGGCATCTATTATAGCAGGAAACCGAATACAACACAAAATTGGAATGAACGAGTATCTAAGCTTAAGAGAATATTAGCAAATTGGAAGCGTCGTCGTCTTTCAATTTTTGGTAGAGTGTTTGTTGTCAACAACTTGGTATTATCTGGGCTATGGTATACAGCATCTGTTGTACACATGCCAAAACATGTGGAAAAGGAGGTTAATGTGTTGATATTGTCATTCATATAGGAAGAAAAGAATCATTTAGTTTCCCATCGTGTTCTCAATAATGCTAAGTTAGAAGGAGGACTTGATTTAATTGATATTAAAGTGAAATGTGTTTCTTTAAGGTTAACATTTTTGAATGATCTTATTACATCAGATGAGACGTGGGCATGTGTTTCACGAGCTCTCATGGAGAGAATTGTAGAACCATTTCTGGCGGAGCATGTTTTTACCTCAAAGAAGCCACCTCCGAATAGCCAAATGATACCAGATGTGTTTAAAGATCAAGTTAAGGAGTTAAAAATATTTGACAGATACATGCCTCCGCCTACGTGCTGGAAGGAAGTACTAGAACAGCAATTGTGGGACAATAGTAATATATGTTATAAAAATGCAGTACTTTATCTACCGTCCTTTGCAAACTATGGCATTCAACATTTATCTGATATGATACACCCTCAAACACGTAGATGGATTTCAATGCAAGAAGTAGCTAGAAAAACACATATGAGGCATATAGATGTCCAGCGGTTGCTAAATAAAATAAAACATGCTGTACCAATTGAATGGTTTCGTCTGCCAAATGTAAATAATAACAACCCGCATTAGTTCTTGTTGATGAGATGTTAAAATACAAGATGAGATCCAGGGAATGGTACCATATTATGAGACGAAAACAAGTAACACCTCGCATAGCAATTAGGAGATGGGATGACTCAAGCTATAAACCATCCAGATGGAAAAATGTATGGAAAATCTTACATTCTCCATACATACCAAATATGGCTCGTGATTTAGTGTGACTATTACTAAATCGACGGCTATGGGTGGGACACGTGACATACAAGTGCAATATTACGACTTCTGATAGGTGTTACTGATGTCAAACAGACGAGGAAACAATCGAGCATTTATTTGCGGAATGTCCAATATCATCACAATTTTGGACTATATCAGCCAAATCTTGGCACAATTTGGAGCAAAGCCCATTGTTCTAGAAACGCATGTAGTCTTATTTAGAGAATTTGGATCAAGCGGTGTAAATATCATAAAGTCTGAAAGGACTATTTTAATAACAATGCTAACCATAGGTGTTTGGGCCCTTTGGAAACATCGGTGTGCGCAGACGAAAAATCCATCTATGGGCAATCACAATAGAGCAATAAAGGCAATATTTCGTTCATTGCTGCTCAATCATATTCCTTGCGAATATTTTAGATTAAAGCAGCATGGTAAAGAAAAAGTATTCAAGGACATATGGTGCAAACCAAACATAGTTTCAATACAGTTGGGAACTGTAAAAATAAATGAGCCTGCACTAGCTTACACCATGTAATTACTACAGCTGATTTATCTGTGTCTTTTAATTAATCTATGTCTGTAATTCATTTTAGTCTGCATTTTGATATTGTTATGTTTAATAATTCATGTTAGCAAATAAACAGACTGGGCTAATTTAATAATCAATCAATAAAGTAAGTTGCCATTGAATTATAAAATCGTCCCGGATAATTTTAGAAACTTGCACAGGGTTTTATAGGGTTATTTGTTCCTTGGTAATTTACAAAACCTTACAACAAGATAAATCAAAAATGTAAACAAGAGCGCCATCTATTTCCATCTATTTCTCTGTAATTTTCCTGCTGACTATATATGTTATGATACCCAAAGAATCAGCCCACTGGCGTCAATGATTGACTTATTTGTCATTGATTGACGAGTCACTTTTCATTTGTTGAATAGGTTCACTCGCCACACGGGCCTACTACCACACATGGATTGAATGGTAATTTACAAAACCTTACAATAAAGTAAATCGAAAATGTAAACAAGAGCGCCATCTATTTTTCTGTAATTTTTCTGCGGACTATATGTATTATACTACCCAAATGCTACTACGCCCTCTGATCTTTAAAGAATCAGCCCACTGGCGTCAATGATTGACTTATTTGTCATTGATTGACGAGGCACTTTTCATTTGTTGGATAGTTGCTCTCGCCACACGGGTCTACTACTACACCTGGGTTGAATAGTAATGCCTTTGTTAAGTTTTGTTTTGCTATCGGATCTTTATCAGCCTATTGTTTTGTATCTCTACTTTTTAAGCCATATGTATTTATAGATTGTATTAATGCTCATTATTTATCTTTTGTTTTGGTGTAATATTAATCCGGCTTACTAGTTCACCAGGGTTTTTTCTGGGGGTTTGCAAGCCTTTTTAAAGTTTTAGAGCTCCTCCGTGAAGTTTGTCCAACTGCATCAGCGTCGGATTTAAAAAAAACAACAAAATTTATTGTAGATGTGAAAACTCGAAAATGGAAATCACTATATGACATATCACGAGTAACATCTTTACGCCCAATTGACGTGCAGCGCCTTCTAAAACGGTTACAGGAAGCAATTCCAATGGAATGGTTTCTTCTCCCTAATTGGTCTGTGAATGATGCTTGCTCCAAGTTAATCCTGGAAAGTACTGATGGACGTTTTTCATACACGTTAAGGAATAAGGGGTGGTATAATATTTTAATGCTGCAGAATATTACTATTCCAAAGGCTGTCGCGGGAATGGGAAAGGACCGAACATTCTCCCCTGAGTTGGGATGTGGGTTGGAAAAATATCCACTCACCACACATACCTAATCGAGCAAGGGATGTTGTCTGGCGATTGCTTCATAGAAAACTATGGGCGGGCCCCCCTCCTCAAGAAAGTTGGCAAAGCAAATAATGACCACTGTCTATTTTGTACAGACACTGAGGAAACCATTATCCATTTGTTTACTGAGTGTTTGCCCGTCTCCTAATTTTGGATGTACATTGAACAGATATTTAGGAAAATTGTTACCGTTGATATCAACATAAACCAAGATGCAATTCTATTTCATGAATTAGACGCTTATAATCTGACTAATAATGAAAAGAAGATCTTGTTATTTTGTTTGAGTGTGGCGGTCTGGGCAATTTGGAAGCATCTTTGTACAATAGTTAGTGACTCATATACAGGGCTTAACTCCAGCAGTTTTGAAAATTGAAGTGCGCTTTTCGTGCCTTGTTCTCGTATTTCCTTAAATGTGAATTTCATGATGCAGTGACTAAAAATAGACTTCACTCTTTTGAAGTTATTTGGTGCTCTGGTGATTTGATTTCCAGTTGATTTTGATTATTTACTATCCACCGTAATTGGCCTCTGGAGTGATTTATTAAATAATATACATGTATTTGTGCGCTTGGAGCTGTGATTTTGTTTCAAACTACTTTGTTTTGGTGTTTTCTATAGTTAAAAGCTAACTATATATTTTTAATTATTATTTTTAAAGCACATGCAGCATTAGTGGTTTTAGAGTGTGCGTGCGTGTGCATGCATGTGCGCCGACTATTACTATGTGAAACAGCAGCATTTACTTCACACAGCAACAGCCCCAACACGTGCATGCACTCTAAAACTCTGCTAATCAGATTGGGATGAAAATTGCGAGTGCTTGCTCTGAAAGGGTTAAACCTTGTCCCTAAATTTAGGTTGTCGTTTGAACAGGTTAACTCATTTTGTTTTTGGCAATGTTAATAAACAATCCAACATTTTGTATTAATAATGTTTGTTCCGGGGTAATTTTAGAATCTGAATCCAAAAGTAAATTGCTTTCAACTTAACATTCAATGTACTGCTTCCTAATACTAGATTGGAAATACTTTGCATGTATACACATAATTGTGTTTGTCCCGGGATAATTATGGAATCTCTTTTTCAAAGTAAATTGTGTTGTTTGAAATCGTTTGTTAAGTTTCAACCCTCTTCAACTATGTAGGGTGCATTGTCGCTTCACTGAGCGCAGTGTAATATCTTAGCGTTTACTTTTAATAGATTATCCTGCAGGGCGTTGATTATTGATTAATTTGTTTCCGATTGACTGTGTGTGTTAAATACGTCCAATCCTTGTGTTTGTTTCACAGCCTATGCTCGCGTGAGATTTTATAATTTTAATGGAATGTTGTTGAGCTAGTTACTTGGAATTTTTAAAGGGACATATTTAGCTGTTTTGAATTTTTAAATTAATCGTTTGACCACCATATATTTATTGTTTATTTATACTCATGACTGATATAATCGTTTGTTCTCTTTGATTTATTCTATGTTTAATGTTCTTTCAATCAGTTTATTTTTTAGTATTATGGATTTCCACACGATCGATTGATCGTGTTACCAAAAAAAAAGAAAATGTATTAGTAGAAGTAGTAGTAGTAGTAGTGGTAGTGGTAGTAGTAGTAGTAGTAGTAGTAGTAGTAGTAGTAGTAGTAGTAGTAGTAGTCGTAGTAGAAGTAGTAGTAGTAGTAGTAGTAGTAGTAGTAGTAGTAGTAGTAGTAGTAGTAGTAGTAGTAACAGCAGCAGCAGTAGTAGTAGTAGTAGTAGTAGTAGTAGTAGTAGTAGTAGTAGTAGTAGTAGTAGTAGTAGTAGTAGTAGTAGTAGTAGTAGTAGTGGTAGTAGTAGTAGTCGAAGTGAACGCACGCGTTTATTTAGCTCTGCAATTGCTGCCCGAATTTGCTAGTTTCTAGCGCGATTTTGTAGAAAAATTGTATACATATATTTCGTATTAGTATTTCCTTTCAAACTTTATGTTTAATTTGTAAATTCTTGTCTTGGTTGGAGCGCATTTTGTGTCTCCATTTTCTAAAGGCATTCCTCTTAGCTGGCGGTTTCCGCCATTTAATATGGCTCCTCTTACTGTGGTCAATGCAATACATTTCTCCCCGCGCCAGTCTGCTATTTCTATAGTTCGTAGGCTAGCGCATTATATTTGGCAAGATCGCTTGAGTGAGTGGATTTAATTCCTTTGTCATTTGTAAGCACAAGCCTAGTTCTTTAACTATATAAATCCTTATAGTCAGTTGGCTGTCCCCGGTCAACTCGAACAGACTAACAAATATATGACTGTACTATCTATTCATATATTTGTTAGTATACTTTAATCGGCTAGGTGTTAGTGAACCACTTAGAAAGTGGTTCAAACTAACAAATATACGACTGTACTCTCTATTCGTATATTTGTTGGTAGACGTCAGGGTTTCAAAAGGGGACAATATTTATTTAGTGTTTAGCTCTTTCCCTGACGTCCTGGTGTTATATAAGTATATATTGATTATATATTGTGGTAGTATGGGGTTCCTCCTTTGATAAACCACCATGGCAACCTATAAGCGTACCATAAGCCTTAAAATAACAACTAAGGGGTGGGGTGTCACGGCTATCGACGTGTATCATGGGTTAAAAGACGTCGTTGGCGCGGGACCTGCTACTTTGCAGTTTTTTTATCAATGTTACTAAAACTGTATGGAATGTAACAGTGTCAAATGAGGGGGGTCAAGGAAAAGCTTCTGGAAGATGTTCTTATTGTAAAAGGTAAAGTTTGTAACGTAGAGGAAATCGAGTCAGATAGGTTTCTAGTGAAGATGAAAGTTCCACTAGAAATTCCAGATGACAGAATCATGAGTGAACTCAAAGAAGTATGGCAAGGTGCAAAAGATTGAACGGGAAACGTATCCCTTTGACAGAATGCTAGAAAACGGTGTCAGACGTATTTGGTTTGATAAAGTGGATAGCCCTTTACCAAGCAGATTGACCCTTGATGGCAGCTTTGTCCTGCCCTTATGGTATAGAGGGCAAATTAAAGAATGCGGATCTGCCTAAGTACTGACCATTTGGCAACAGATTGTCCCAATCGAAACAAATGTTTGCTCTGTGGTTCAGTTGACCATTTTGAATGGTGCTGTCCAAAAAATCAAAACAAGCCCTCAGTATCAGGAGATAATCGGCCATTAAAGGATGCAACTGAGTCAAATGCTTCTGAAGCAAGCGCTACGGAAGCTGTTGTTTTGGTTCATGCCACTGTAAATGACACAAACAAATCATCAAATCCTGTTAAAGTAACTACAGTTGATGAAATTCATGTATTAGAGGAGGGTATAACCTTAAGTCAAGAAAATACTCAAAATGCAGTGGCGCCAAACGTTGCTGTAAAAGACACGCAGGAAAATGATAATCTTACAGAAGAGCAAGTTTACAATTCCTTAGAAGATGAATTAAAATTAGGACATGATAAGTTTAGGACTCATAAGACAGAAAGTTCAGTCGATTTTCTGCTAAGCACACTTGATTTAAGTCAGCTTGAAGACATGGTGAATGATGCTCCTGCCAAATGTTATTTAAGTAGCAATAAGCGTCATAAAGAAGACAATAGCTCAGAATCTGAGATTGAAGTAAGTGATATGGATGATGATACAATGTCAGTTGCAGAATCAGATGTGTCCATTCAAACACAGAGTTCACAGATGAAAGATGAAATGGTAATGTAACGATCAGAAGGGGGTGAAGTGTTAGTGCCATATGTAACGGCGAGAGGCGTTAAATATCGTCTACTGCGCCATGATTATGATATTTCCAAATATGAATATTTGTCTGTGGTAGAACTAGGAAATATTGAATTCGCAGGAAAATTAGGTAAATGGTCTAAGAAACGAGCTAAAAAACCCAAATCTAGTTAATCTAATGATGGCGGTTGTAAACATCATTTTACAAATTATGATTATCTGCACCATCAATTGCAGAGGATTAAATACCGAATTCAAGCAGCGCCACTTGCTTGAAGAATTAGCAAATGAGAGAGTTGATATTGCTTTTCTACAAGAGACCAAAATTCAAAAAGCTGAAGTGTATGAATCTCTCAAAGATATTTCAAAAGGGCAATTTTTATTTCTTTATCACAAGATAATAGTGCGGGAGTGGCCATTCTTATCCTGCCCCGATGTCTCAACTATGTTGACGTTATAGCGTCGTCATCAGATCCAAATGGACGATGGATTTGTGTATCAATTGATGTACTAAACACAAGTTTAAATTTGATGTGCCTTTATCCACCTACCTCTCATCAATTGCGCCGTGAATTTCTAAATGATGTTTCCACAATAATTCAAGACAGAACGCCTGAAAACCTAATTATGGGCGGTGACTTTAATTGCATATTAGACGAGGCTAAAGACAGAAACTCTAGGTCTAATTTTAATGACACATCGCATAATATTTTGAAACACATTTGTGAAAATAAAAGCTTGTTAGACACTTATCGGATTGAAAATCCAGAAGGCCAGGAATTTACTTGGTTTTCAACCGATGGAAGGTTAGCTTCAAGGTTAGACAGGATCTATGTAGAACGTTCATTGAAAGGTTACATGTGTAAAACTAACATAAAACCAGTAACTTTCTCTGATCACATTATGTTTTCCATCACATTAGACAATGCTGACTGGGTCAAACGAGGAGATGGATTTTGGAAACTTAATGTAGCATTGCTACGAGATAGTTGCTACCGCAAATGTGTGGAAAGTTGTTGGAGGCATTGGGATGAAAGAAGAGGTTCGTATGAATGTATAACAGACTGGTGGGAAGATGCTAAATCAGACCTGAAATATATTTCAAGGCAGTATTCCATTAGGAAAGCACGTGAAATACGAAAGCGTAAAAAGGCGCTTCAGATGTCGTTGTGTAAAATTAATAAGAAAATTAATGATGGGGAATATAATTATTACGAACTATTCGTTAAATTAAAAGGTAGACTAAATGAAATAGAGCAATATCAGTTTGATGGCGCCAAAATAAGGTCTAGAGCACAAATGCACACCGAGGGCGAAAAGCCTACACGTTACTTTTGTAACTTGGAAAAAGCAAGAGGTATAGAGAAAGTGATACGCTCACTGAAGACTAATGATGGAGTATCAGTGTGCTCAAATGCAGAAATGATTGAAACAGTATCCAAATTTTACAAATCATTGTATAAATCTGAGGGAAGCGAGGAAACTGCAACTAGAGATGTTTTAGCTAATATAACGAAAGACTTCCAGATTCATGTCGCGAAAGCTGTGACCAATCAATAACAATTGATGATTTGACAAAATCCCTCAAAGGTATGAAGTTAGAAAGGTCTCCTGGATGTGACGGACTTCCAGTTGAATTTTATCAAACATTCTGGTACATATAACTAGGATCGATTATTGATAATCACAGTTTACAGCATCATTTTTACGCTGATGTCACGCAGCTCATGACAAGCTTCCCACCAACAGCCCACAAACACTGCAACAGCTACAAAACAAATCACTGACTGCTGTGCTGATGTAAAGTCATGGATGTCGACAAACATGCTTAAATTAAATGATGAGAAAACTGAAGCTATATTAATAGGACCATCACTTAGACGAGACAAAGCTGAGCTAACCAGTCTTGCTGTAGGAGATAGCTCAATTCCAATCTCTAATAAAGTAAAAAATCTTGGTGTAATTTTGGACACCGACTTAAGCATGAAAGATCACGTTAACTACCTGTGTAAAGTATGTTTTATGCAATTACGCAACATCGCCTACATTAGAAAATATCTGACAAGAGAAGCTACCGCTACACTTGTTCTAATGACAGTTATGTCATGTGTCGACTATTGCAATAGCCTACTCGTCGGTGCGCCAAACAATCTCATCAATCGTTTGCAAGCAATACAAAACACAGCTGCAAGAATCGTGTCACTATGTAGTAAATACGATCACATTACTCCTATACTCCGTAATCTACACTGGCTACCCATCGATAAACTTATCGAGTTCAAAACTCTCTGCTTAACTTACAAATGCCTAGAAGGTACTGCACCGGCCTACCTCGCCGAACTCTTAGTTCTTTACAGTCCCCGCCGTTCACTCAGATCAGAAAGCAAAAAACAACTAAACATTCCTAAATTCCGAATGAATACATATGGCCAAAACATTCTCTTACTCAGCTCCCATCCTATGGAATAAATTGCCTTTGGACATCAAAACATCCCCAAACCTGAGCACATTTAAATCTAGACTCAAGACATGTTACTTTCAAAAATGTTATCCAACACCTTGATCTGTATTTTTTCTAGAATACTCTAGATAAGCTTTCTAAGCGCTTAGAGCATGCCGCGCCTGGATTTTGGCGTGTTACAAATGGACTATTATTATTATATTTGGGCCAGTATTAGAAGAAATAGCAACCAGCATTTTTAAGCAAGGGCATCTCCCTACATCGATGGCCCAAGCATATGTTCGGCTTATATACAAGAGGGGTGACAGAAATAAAATACAGAATTATAGACCAATCTCTCTACTCTGTGTGGATTATAAGATTATTACTCGGGCACTAACATTAAAACTTGGCGCAGTCCTAGGCGAAGTCATTCATGATGATCAAACCTGCTCTGTGCCGGGAAGATCAATATTAAACAACACTTTGCTTATACGCGACCTTATTCAATTAGTTGAAAAGGATTGTATCCCAGCAGCAATAATAGCACTTGATAACGAGAAGGCGTTTGACAGACTAGAATGGGATTTCTTGTTTAAATCTTTAGACCATATTGGCTTTGGTTCAAGATTTATTAAATGGGTCAATATTTTATATACTGATATAACAAGTTGCTATTTAGTTAACAATCAGCTATCCAAACCTGTAGTGTTGGAACGAGGTGTCAGACAGGGTTGCTCACTGTCCCCGCTTCTATTCGTCATAGCTATGGAATCGTTGGGGGCCACATTGAGGCAACGCAATGACTTTCAAGGAATATGTATACGTGGTGTAGAAAGGCCACTAAAGGTTTCTCAATATGCAGATGATACGACTGTGTTTGCGGGTAAAATTACGGATTTTAGAATTTTAAATGGAGTATTAACAGATTTTCAAAAGGCATCAGGACTTAGAGTCAATAAAGATCAATCTAAGGGATTGTTTTTGGGCGATTGGAAGGGCAGAACTGATAATGTGATGGATATTAACTGCTCAAATGATGTCATAAAAACTTTTGGTATTTACTTCAGTAGAGAACAAAATGTATTACTAAACTGGGAAGAAAGGATATCCAAGCTAAAGTGTGCTTTACTAAATTGGAAACGACGTCGCCTAACTGTCTTTGGCAGGACATTTGTCCTTAATAATTTAATTTTATCTGGACTGTGGTATACCGCTTCTGTAGTTCATATGCCCAAATCAGTAGAGTCAAAGATCAACACGTTACTTTTGTCCTTCTTATGGGAGGACAAAGCCCATTTAGTATCATAGTCAATCCTCACCAATGAAAAGCATGCCGGAGGCCTGGATTTGGTTAATGTTTCAGCAAAGTGTGCTTCTTTAAAATTGAAATTCTTGAATAAGTTACTTACTTCAAACTCATCTTGGTCAAGTGTTTCAAGGGCACTTCTCCAAAGGTACGTTGACCCATTTCCAGTAGAATGTTTATTTATGTGCAATAAATTGCCACCTAATCATCAAAAGATTCCAAATGTATATAAAGAACAGCTCGAAGCCTTAAAAATATTTACACGATCAATGCCACAACCCAATTGTTGGGAAGATGCCTTAGAGCAACGTCTTTGGGGCAACGAGTTGATTCGTGATAATGATGATGTATTATATTTGCCCTCTAGGGCCAAAAATGGTATTCAATATTTACGTGACTTGGTAAATCCGAAATCTCGTAAATGGATTGCGATGCAAGTTGTAGCAAGAATAACATCAATGAGACATATTGATGCTCAGTGCTTATTTGTTAGAATAAAGAATGCAATACCTGCTGTATGGTTCAAATTGCCGAAAGCACGTGGCAACATTGATATGTTGCAACCAACATTAGTATTTATGTCAGAACATATAAAATACAACATGGCATCTAGAGACTGGTATAGAATTAAAATCCAAAGTCGGAGACAGACTCCTATTGTGGTTAGGCATTGGAACAATTTAGGATGCACGCCAAAGAACTGGAAAAATGCCTGGAAAGCAATACATCTACCTTGTCTACCAGGAAATGCACGGGACCTGGCATGGCGATTACTCCATCGAAGGCAATGGGTCGGTCATCTTACTTATATCTGTAAAATATCAAGTACAGACCGGTGCTTATTATGTAATACTGAGGAGGAAACGATAGACCATCTATTTACTCAGTGTCGCATAACTACAGGCTTGTGGGTATATATCAATATGCTCCTTGCTAAATTTGGAACCAAATATGTGAATTTAGTGGCTGAAACAATTTTGTTCAAAGATTGCTCAACTATCGGACGAATCATTAATAGCAATGAGAAAGAATTGTTAATAACCATGTTATCTGTAGGAGTGTGGGCCATCTGTTCAGAGGCCAGAGATAAAACCGGCAACAACCATCAGAGAGCCATACGAGCTATATTTCGATCATTGTTGATAAACTGCATTCATTGTGAATTGTACAGGCTAGTAGAACATGGGAGGGAACGTAGATTTAAAGACGTATGGTGCAAAACTGGCCTAGTATCAATTGAATACGGACATCCAAAAATATCAGAAGCGGAAGTTGTATAAGCTAGCACACTCGCTGCTTGCTGTATATTCATAAATGCTATTTTAATTTAATTTAATTGCCTTTATTTTAAAATTGGAATGCCTTAGGAGACTCTAATCTTGACGAATATCCTAACCTTGGGATCAGAATATTTACATATCAAATGAGCATTATGTCAATATTCTGGGGGTGATCCGATTTTCAAGTTAACAGAGTTAGCTTCCTGTTGTAAATATTTACTGTAGGTGTATTTGTTCCAGGGTAATTTGCAAAAACTTACAATGAAGTAAATTTAGAATGTGAACCCAGAGCGCCATCTATGTAGTCATAGTTTGTATACGTTTGCTTTGCGCATTATATTATATAAAGGCTACTACGCCCGTTGGGTATTTAATAATCGGCTAACTGGCGTCAATGAGTAACTTTTTGTTACTTATTGACGAGTCACCTCGCCACTTGTTGGCGAGCTGCACTCGCCATTTGGCCCTACTACTATACGGTGTGCTACGTTAAACTACATATGATCTACTTAGCCTGCCGGTCATGAATCAGCTCAATGGCATCAATGATTAGCAGTAGCTTACTGCTAATTATTGATGAGTGGCTTTACCACTTGTTGGTTAGCTATGCTCGCCATTTGGGCCTACTACGACACGGTGTGCAAATATCAATGTCTTTGTTGAATTATGTTATGTTATCAGCTCTTTATTAAGTATGTTTTCTATGTAGTTATGCCACGGTTGTGGTATATGATAATATAGTATTTTAGCTTGCACTGTTTTGACATGTTAGGTTTGTATTGTTATTCTATTAATAAAGCCTGCTATTTCAACCAATTTTTTATGGGGGTTTGCAAGCCTTTTTAAAGGGGTTCCTCCGGGAAGTGTATCCGACTGCGTCAGCATCCGATTTTCAAAAAAGAAAAAGAAAAAAAGTAGTAGTAGTAGTAGTTGTAGTAGTAGTAGTAGTAGCAGTAGCAGTAGCAGTAGTAGTAGCAGTAGCAGTCGCAGTTGTTGTTGTTGTTGTTGTTGTTGTTATTGTAGTAGTAGTAGTAGTAGTAGTAGTAGTAGTAGTAGTAGTAGTAGTAGTAGCTGTAGTAGTAGTAGTAGTAGTAGTAGTAGTAGTAGTAGTAGTAGTAGTAGTAGTAGTAATAGTGGTAGTAGTGGTAGTAGTAGTAGTGGTAGTAGTAGTAGTAGTAGTAGTAGTAGTAGTAGTAGTAGTAGTAGTAGTAGTAGTAGCAGTAGTAGTAGTAGTAGTAGTACCTGGTCAGTGGTCCTAAGTTGGTAGTACTGGTGGCTGCGCAGTTGGTGGCAGTGGTGGTTGTGCTGGTGGTGGTGGCGGTGTTAGTCATGGTGGTGGTCGTGTTGGTGGTGGTAGTTCGTGTTGTTGTTGCTGGTGGTTCAGGTTACACTATTTCAACATATGTACAATTACAGGTATGGAAATAATTGATGAAAGAATAGGACACATAGAGTAATACTAGTATAATTGTACTACTATAATGGCAATCACCTTTGACAATGTGCAACTGAAATGAAGAATACTAGGTAATAATAGGTACAGTAAATTTTATTAAAGACATATTAGTAAGAAAACACATGTGCCTAAGTAGAAATCGTAGCCATACAATTACATCGTTCAAGTAATGCATCTGAAATGTATTAGAAATATTGTGCTGCATCTTGACATCATTATATGTAGCCCACATATGTGTAGGAGTATTTCACCCTTTGCCAGACATCGAATTTTTCAAGGAATTCAACACTGAATAAGCTTCACAATAAGGTAGAGACCCCGCCTACGAAACACAACTATGATTTTGCTCAAGACTTGTAGTGGTCAAATGCCACAGAGCACAGTATTGTGTTCAGATTAGACTATCTCAAATATTTAGCACACTATTGCTATTGCAGTCCAATCATTCTACAATCCCAAATACTCAGTAACGCATTGCAACACATACACACTAGCTAGGGATAAATGTGATGAATGTGCTACGTCATAATATTATATCGTTATCAATGGACCCCCCCTCTCACAGTCATGCACATATACGTGGATCACGTGCCAGTCATACCCCTCTTTAAAGTCGTAGAATCTCATATGTGCCAGGCCTTTCTGCTCTGAACTCTCCAAATCTCACAGACACATATATGCATGATTCATATGTTAAACCTTTATTCCATGAAGCATAAGAATCGCAACAGACACACATATGCATGTTTCATGTGTTAACATACTACCATGGACACACGTATGCATGTTTTATGTGTTAACATACCACCATGGACACACAGATGCATGTTTCATGTGTTAACATACCACCATGGACACACATATGCATGTTTCATGTGTTAGCACACCACCATGGACACACATATGCATGTTTCATGTGTTACCATACCACCATGGACACACATATGCATGTTTCATGTGTTAACATACCACCATGGACACACATATGCATGTTTCATGTGTTAACACACCACCATGGACACACATATGCATGTTTTATATGTTAACATACCACCATGGACACACATATGCATGTTTTATGTGACAATATATCGCCATAGACACACACACACACCCACACACACACATATATATATATATATATATATATATATATATATATATATATATATATATATATATATATATATATATATATATATTCTTTATGTGCCAGCCATCTTTACTCTGGCGTCTTAGAAGTGTAGAGGCACTTACACGCATGCTTGCTGTTTCAGTCATATCCCTATAGACACACATATACTGTGTGTGGTGTCAATCATATGTGTGTGTGTGACCGTGCGTATGTTGATGCATATGTGTAATGATTCCGTATATAAGAAATACAAGTTTATTAAAACATATTCGTTTTAAATCTTTACAAATCCTTACATATTGAAAATAGAGGCAACACCAATCCACATACACACACAATCATAAAGCTATCTAGACATGTATGCATATGAAGTGCACCAATAGTATCTGCAATAACAACATCAATAATAATAATAATAATAATAATAATAATAATAATAATAATAATAATAATAATAATAATAACAACAACAAGGGCCTGTGACGCGGATCTGGACCAATAGTATTTCAGAATCAAAGCTGGTCACCAGAGAAATCAACCAATCGAATGTCTGAACAGTATCTGTGGGTACTATCATCAAGGGGCACTTTTGGCCAAATTTGATTAAAATTGGCCCATTGATTGAGGAGTCGTAAAGAACCTCTGGCAAATGTTTAAAAAAATCTAAGATTGTCATCCAAACTGGAGCCTACCACAATGCTGACTGCCATATGATCCTTCTATACAAAGTTGGTTGAAAACGGTCAAGCTTTTAAGGAGAAAATGAGATTTGAAAATTTCCAGTAGGTTTTTCATAAAATCTAAGATTTTCACCCAAAGATTTGATGAATCAAAATTCACAATGGAGATCTAGAGCATATCACGATAGGATCCTTTCAGCCCAGTTTATTTGAAATCAGTCAATACGGATAGGAGAAGAGGCACTTTGACAATTTCCGGGATTACTTTGCAATGGACTATGAAGCAAAAACCATGGCATTTGACCTGTTAACCCCGAAGTCAAATATGAACTGCTAAGTTGAGCTAATTGCTAAATGTTAATACTGAAAAGTTTTTACCAATGTCAGACCGACCTAGACCTGTTGAACCCAATGCCATTATGGCATGCCCTTTTAGTATATTGAAGCGTTTGTCCAAGCTTGGATCCAGTAGGATTATCCAAAGTTGGCAGCAACCTATGTCAGCAAATGCGCCCAGTCAAATTAGTTTCAAAATATTCAACAGAATATGTATTAAATAGTAAAGGCATATAATTCGTACAACACTGCATAGTCCGTCTTCAATTATGCATTCGTGACGTGCTTATCTACGTCACTCATGACGTCATTGATTATGATGCCATTCGACACGCCACGTAGTTGATTATGACGTCTTTTGATCGATGGATAAAGTGGAAAGGTCCATTCTGGATACAAAGCAGCCTAGTTATACATCGATTACAACATGTGCAATCAGTGTATGGAGGTGGATTAGAAATGGGCGGGGCATAGCTAGAAATGGGCGGCGTATAGGTAGAAACCAATCCTCCATTTCGTATCCAATCGTCTTATTTTGAATAATGTTTTGTATAGTAATCAGCGCACGACACAGATAATGCGGATTGAGTTTCGGATGGCCTTACCTGACAGTCTCTGACGAGATTTCCGTAACTGTCACACCAACTCAATGGACCTCTCCAGTTAATCTATCCAGCATATGACGTCATAATCAACTACATGTTGCGTAGGATGATGTCATCGTTAATTATGCCATGAATGACTCAATTTAGTCCGTCTTTAACGCTTAATAGTCCGGCACGTTGTACGAATGTCTTTACGATTTAATAAGCATTCTGTTGAATATTTTGAAACTAATTTAACTGGGGCTGTTGGAGACAGCTCCCAGTCATATTACTTTCAAAATATTTAACAGCTTACTTGCATAATTTTCTGGGACTTAATAGTCAGGGAGTTCAGCACGAGCAAGGTGTGGGTTGAACTTAGCTAGAGATGGGTGGGGCATAGCTAATACTGGAACAATAGACCATTCGCTGGCAATTCAGAAATGAATACAGAACCAAGTGACCAATCAATTTCAGAGAGTGTCGAATATTGGGTCTGGTCGGTAATTAAGAACCGCCAAGTTTGATTTTTATCATGTAATGTACATGGATTTTGAAGCTACTGATCTTTTGAAAAATTGGGATATAAGAAAATAAAAATGTAACGATCACATCACTCACACTATAGTTTTACATCGGGGAGCTCTCGGAAGCTTGAAGGTGCATATTCACAGCAATATCATTCAAAATTAAATTGCTAATGTTATATGCATTTAGAAGCTTAAATTGTGGATCAAAGGCCGCGTTCTCACCGGAGAGTTAATCGGGAATAACGCCATACCTTAGTAGTGCGTTACACCGGTTAAGTCTCTAGTGAGAACACGGTCTTAGGCCGAGACTGTTCTCACTGGAGAGTTAATCGGGAATAACGCCATACCTTAGTAGTGCGTTACACCGGTTAATAATAATAATAATACAGCATTTGTATAGCGCCATTTATCAATTTGACTAATTTTCAAAGGCGCTTCGGTACATATGTGTTTTTAGTCTTTCTTTAAATTTCTCCCTAGAGCTTATCGTTTTAATATCCAGTGGTAGGGTATTCCAAAGTTTTGGCGCGGCGATGCTGAAAGCTCTGTCTCCACATGACTTCAGATTGGATCGTGGAATGTTTAGCAGGTTTTGATCTGTAGAGCGAAGAGCACGGTGCGGATGGTGGGGCATAATGAGATCCTTCATGTATTCTGGAGCTTCATCGTGCATGCATTTCCATGTTAGGAGGATAAGTTTGAAGTCAATTCGTTGACGGACAGGTAGCCAGTGGAGGTGTTTCAATACAGGGGTTATGTGATCACGTTTCTTGATCTTCATCAGGACACGGGCTGCAGAATTTTGAACCTGTTGTAACGTGTTCAGTTACTTTGCCGTTATACCATATAGTAGGCAGTTACCATTATCCAGACGTGATGTTATAAATGCATGGATAAGCGTTTCTGTTGTTTGATGTGTTAAAACAGTTCTTATTGAATTAATGTTTCTTAGATGGTAATATGCCGCTAAGCAAATAGATGTTACCTGCGCATCCATATCCATAAACTGATCAAATAATACACCTACATTTCTGGCCGATGGATTTGCCGTAATCAGACTGTTTACTAGTTGGACTTCGGTAGTATGAACCTTACTACGTTGATGTTTTGTCGATATCACGAGGAACTCGGTTTTGTCTGGGTTTAGTTTAAGCTTGTTAAATGTCATCCACTGACTAATGTCTGCAACACAATTCCGTACTTGTTCAAGAGCCATGGTCTCGTTTGTATGCACGTTGGGTTGGAATGTCAGGTAAAGCTGCGTATCATCCGCATACATGTGGATCTGGAGATTATGTTGTTTCGCAATGTTTACAATAGGTGCCGAGTACACAGTGAAAAACTTCGGACCGAGAACTGAGCCTTGCGGTACACCGTACTCTAACAGGACACTAGCGCTGGAGGAGTTGGAGATAGTCACAGCTTGGTGTCTGTCTGTGAGGTAGGACCTTACCCATGATAAGGCCGTTCCAGTTATGCCTATGCTTTTGTTCAATCGCGTGATTAAAATTTCATGATCGATCGTATCGAACGCGGCAGAGAGATCGAGTAAAACCAGGAACACTGCATTGTGATTGTCTAATGCGCGCAGAATGTCATTGTGGACCCTGACCAGGGCGGTCTCTGTTCCATGGTGCTCTCTATAGGCTGACTGAAATTTTTCAGCCAGTTGGTACTGCTGCATATGCTTAGATATACGATCTGCCACGACCTTTTCTACAAGCTTAGACAAGAATGAAAGGTTGGAAACTGGTCGGTAATTATCAAGGGTATCCAAGTCCAATGATGACTTTTTGAGCAACGGGGTCACTAAGGCATTTTTCATGAGAGATGGAAAAACTCCATCAGCTAAGGACACATTCACGATTTTTCGTGATTATCGGTGCAAGGATTTGAAGATGGTGCTTAACTATTGTAGTTGGTATCGGATCGAGCGAACAAGTCTTGCTTGTTAAGTCTCTAGTGAGAACACGGTCTTAGGCCGAGACTGTTCTCACTGGAGAGTTAATCGGGAATAACGCCATACCTTAGTAGTGCGTTACAACGGTTAAGTCTCTAGTGAGAACACGACCTAAGGCCGAGACTGTTCTCACCGGAGAGTTGATCGGGAATAACGCCATACCTTAGTAGTGCGTTACACCGGTTAAGTCTCTAGTGAGAACACGGTCTTAGGCCGAGACTGTTCTCACTGGAGAGTTAATCGGGAATAAAGCCATCCCTCCGCGTTGCGCTACGCCGGTTAAGTATCTAGTGAGAACACGACCTTACTAGAGACTTAATCCGGAATAACGCCATACTGAAGAATGGCGTTATTCCGGATTAACTCTAGTGAGAACACGGTCTTAGGCGGAGACTGTTCTCACTGGAGAGTTAATCGGGAATAAAGCCACCCATCCGCGTTGCGCTACGCCGGTTAAGTATCTAGTGAGAACACGACCTTACTAGAGACTTATTCCGGAATAACGCCATACTGAAGAATGGCGTTATTCCGGATTAACTCTCTAGTGAGAACACGGCCTTAGATGCACAATTTAAGCTTCTAGAAGTACACAAATTTAACAATATTATTTTCAAGCATTTGGTGTGAATATGCACCCATAACAATAATAACATGTATTAAAATATGTATTAACAAGTGCTCATTAATTTCTTCATTAAAGATATGTTGTAATTTAACGTAACACAGCGTTTGCTTTTATTTAACAATTTTATATTACAGAAATATCTGCTCCATTCTTAAAGATGCATATTCACACTAAAATTCTTGAAAATTAAATTTGTGAAATTATGTACTTTTAGGGGCTTAGGCCGTGTTCTTACTGGATAGTTAATCAGGAATAACGCCATACCTCAGCATGGGGTTACGCCGGTTAAGTCTCTAGTGAGATCACGGCCTTAATTTACGTACCTCAATGTAATGAAGCGAAACAAATCTTAACATATGACGATTTCATTCCATACAAATACATTTCGTAAGTTTAGTTGTGAATTTGAATTAGGGACTCGTGCCTCTACTTCAATTTGACAACTTCAAAATTATATTAATTCACACGTAATGAAATCATCACATGCTAAGAATTATTTCGTTTTATTACATCTAGGCACACAATTTAAGCCTCTAAAAGTATACAATTATAACAATTTTATTCTGAACCATTCTGCTGTGAATATGCAGCTTTAATGCGGAAATCTGTATGCAAGGTTTTCTGACACAGTCTGAGATTTACAATGAAGGACATGTCCGTTTTGATCAGTCACAACAAAACAGCGTGTAATGATGCAACAATTTAAACATTTATTCGTAGTAAAGCTACATTTTCCCTAAATGAATTCCCATTTGCAGGCCAAGAACAACTGTTTTGACAACGGACCTTTCCTGTTTATTCATCGATCAAATGACGTACGTGACGTGTAGGATGACGCTATAATCAAGGACGTCATGAATGACGTAGATATGTTCGTCACACACGCTTACTTTGCACTTGATGACGGACTAAGCTTTGTTGTACGAATTGTATGTGATTACTATTTAATAAAGGTGCAGTTGAATATTTTGAAACTACTTTAACTGGGCGCTGTTGCTGCCATAGGTAGCAACAGCAACCAGTGAAATTAGTTTCAAAATATTCAATATCTTAATTAACTGCAAAGTTTTCAGGAAATTGATAGTCAGGCATTAATCTATTGATCCCAACACGGCGAAGTGTGGGTGTAGCTTAGCTAAAGATGGGGTTGGGGAGTGGGATGGGTGGGGGGGGGCATAGCTAAAGCTGGGTTCCTTCATTAACCACTGCAATAACTGGATCGATCCGGTCATTCCGTTTGTGATTTCGAAAATGAAATAGTCTTCCCATCATCCTGCAAATTGACATGAGCATCATCTATTATGGCCCGATATAACCCATAGTATCTAGAGTCTCTCCCAACACATATCGTATTTCCACGTATTAATTAGTCAAAGCCTATTTTTAGATTACAGATTTAATCTATATTACCTTTTATAAGCAGGTCAGCCTAAATGCATAGTTTTATGAGAAAGTATTATCATCAACCGTTTCATTAATCCACAAATGTGTTCAAGAAAATGTGAAGTTGATCATAGAAAATGTCCATTTGCAGACCAAGAGAATACTTTTTTTTTAAATGTTAAACAGGAAAAATTGGCTCCGTTAACGAGCCAAGTCGTTCCAATGGTAACTTTACATAAATAGTGTTTGCTTGATCGGAAAATTGACATTTTCCAAAATGACTGCAAATGCCGTTTTGTCCAGCCCAAGTGCTACAGGGTTAAACATTGGTCAATGTATAAATAGATACAAAGCTTGAGATATCCACCCTCTCAGCTGTCAATCACGGATGGTGCTTAGAATAACATCATATATAGAGCAGGTATCAGTCCACTGACGATTACTATCGGCATCCATGCGGCTTTGATACCAGCACCTGACAATGAAAAGAAAAAACAATGTTAAAACCTTAATACAGTCTCTGAAGTCGAGGATGGTGAATAGGTATGTATGCTAATAACTCATGAATCCATTTCCTCAATCAATTATATGACGTCATAATCAACTACTAGGCTGACGTCATATTCGTGAATGACTCGATGTAGTCCGTCATTAACTCTTAATAGTCAAACACGTTGTACGAATTGTATGTCTTTATCATTTAATAAACAGTGTTGAATATTCTGAAACTAATTTGACTGGGCGCTGTTGCTGCCTTAGGCAGCAACAGCACCCAGTCAAATTAGTTTCAAAATATTCAACAGGTTTCCCTGTCTGGTTTTCTGGGAATTGATAGTCAAGAAGTGCAGGGATCGATCGATCCCAACACAAGCGAGATGTGGGCGGAGCTTAGATAGAGATGGGCAGGGGTATAGCTACAACTGGAAAGGTCCATTGTAGATCTAATTTACAGAACGCCATCAAACTATTTTCCAAATATTCACCCTTCTCTTTAAATGGAGGTAACCATTTAAGATTATACCCCGCCTATATTTAGCTCAGCCCAAACCAGATTTTAAGTTAGGTTGTTGAATATTTTGAAACTAATTTGACTTTTGGTGGTGGTGGTGGTGGTGGTGGTGGTGGTGGGCGTGGGTACGGGACTTTTGCTACCTATGGGATCGACAGCTCCCAGTCAAATTAGTCTCAAATTTTTGGACAGAACGCTTATTAAATTGTAGATTCGGAAACAATATGAAATTCCTACACATTATGGCAGACTTTCCGATTTTCATGACATAGATATACGTCATACTGATTGTAACGTCAGCTAACAGTAGTGATATGATCGTTTATGACGTCAGATAGTTGAGTGGAAGATCGAATTCCTCAATGGATGTATCCAGTTTCAGCTATGGCCCGCCCATCTCCAGCTAAGTTCCACCCACACCTCGCCCGTGTTGTGATCGATTGATCCCTGAACTCCATGACTATCAATTTCCAGAAATATATAGTTTTCAAAATATTCAGCAGCATCTTTATTAAATAGTAAAGACATACAATTCGTACAACAACGCTTAGTCCGTCATCGAATAAGCGCTCATGACGAAGTTATCTACGTCATTCATGACGCCATTGTTTATGACGTCATACTACACGGCATATAGATGATTATGATGTCATATAATGGATGGATAAACTGGAAATGTCCATTGAGACACTTGGATTTAAGAGTAAGGGCTTAAACAAAATATAGTTTATATTAATAGACATATCCTTATACCTATCGACTCGTTCGGCAATAAAACACAAATAAAAATAACCATATATTCGGGAGCTGATTTTTAAATCTTTGTCAAGCATAATATGAAAATTGAGTGTCACTAATAAAATGCCTCGCTCTATAGGTCTAACCTGATTTTTCACATTTGTTGTTAGCTGCTTGGAATCCACCTGTGCATCCACACTTGCCACCCGAACATGCAGCATTTGCCAGATTTGGACAATGGTTATTGTCAATGCAATTTGAGTTCATAGTACCTATAATAATAATAAAAATAATAATAATAATAATAATAATAAAAATAATAATAATACCAACACCGCAATAGCAACCAACTAGCCACAAAGTATGTGCCAAGTTCATCATTCAGCAATCTTGCATTCCCAATTTATGGCCAAAATTTGTATTCCGGTATGCACGTAGTGACCCTGTGACCTAGATATTTGGTCTGTTTGAGCCGAAACCCAAATGACTTCATTGCTCACCACAATTTGCTTCCAGTAATACTAATGCCTTGCATCCCAGGGCCAATATACATAAATGTGGTTTAAAGAGGGTTTAGTTTAAAACCTGTGTAACCTTTTATTTACACTAATGTTAGCATGCTTAAAGGTGGTTTACGGTAAACAGTGGGTTAATATTAAACATAGTTTAAGCATACGAATGATCTAGCTTAAACAAAGGATTAATATAAATATGCCAGCTTTACAAATCCTACTCAGGGGTATGTTTAAGCATGGTATAACTTCCAAAATGAGCTGATCTTACTCATTCGAATTTCCGATCTTCGAACAATATGATGGTTTATTCTATTGCCTGATGCAGGTTCAAACTAATGGAATTTGCCGTATTCGGCTTTTGCTCGACCCTGCTGTTTTTATTGTCATTACTGATGATGATGATGATGATGATGATGATGATGATGATGATGATGATGATAATGATAGGTGGTAGTGACGAGTTACTGTAGCAACCAAATAACCAATTTGGACGTGAAACTGTACTCTAGTTTAAGCTAAACTTAGTTTAGTAAAACTACTGTTTGTGGTTTAACAATTTCGCTATGCTTGGAAGGTAGTTCAATTAAACCTGTATTAGCTAACCTGAGGTTGAACTTAACCATAGTTTACCATTAAACCATTGTTTAGTGTTATAAAAGATGTCAAATGCGCGACGGTCAGAAAAGCATACAATGCCTTGCGCTGTGCATTTATCTCTACATGTTGTCAATTAAGCTTATCGCAAATGTGAAGCAGGGGCAAAGATACATGCACCAATTTGGCATGTTTGTAAATGGTGCCGCCCCGTATGCCAATTTATTATTGGCGCGACTGTTTGTGCTCCTTCACATCATTGTTGAAAAGGTGAATTATTGCTTTATGTTATTTTATTATCCTATTGCCTGTTGGCGCAAGTTTAATATTGGCATATGGCTGTGTGCCATTTGCCCATTGCCAAATTGTGCCATGCGCCGTTTATAAACTTGCATGTCGATAACAAATTGGCATATGGTTTTGTGTTAGTTAAAAATTGGTCATGCCATGTTTAGGAACAGTCCAGATTCGTTATTTGGTTGCTATAGTAACACACCACTATCGTAAGCGTGCGCACGCTCGCACGATAATACCCACCACCTTCGCACCCTACCCAATCTGTAACCACCGCTTCGCCCTCCTCCTTTCTACACACCCACCCACACAGTCCTACCCTCCTCCTCTTCGCTCACGTCCTCCTCACCCTTCTCCACACACGCGTACCAATCCTCCTCATCCACCCCACACCCCGAAACTATTCTATGCCCCACAACCAAATGATAAACCAATCAGACACGGTCGCCACCGCCACTATCATCATCATCATCGTGGTCGTCGTCATGGTCAACGTCGTCGTTGCCATCACCTATAACCCTAGCAGGAGCAGAGCCAACCAAGAGCGGACTCCGGCAAATACCATTGCTTTCAATCTGCATCAGGAAATAGAATCATCCATCTTATTGTTCCAAGAACGGAATTAAGAGTAATATCAGATTATTTTGGAAGTTACGCCACGCTAAATCCTACCCCCAAGTAGGTTTAGTAAAACTGGCATATTTTGAGGTATTTACACCCCTGTTTAAGCTAAAGCGTATGCATATAGGCTCTTACACTTTGTTTAATATTAACCCACTGTTTACCTTACACCATCTCTTTGCATATGAACAGTGGTAGTACTGGTTTAATTATTAGCCCCTGTTTAACTTAAACCATCTTTATGCATATGAACATTGCTGTGAATGAAAGGTTACACAGGAGTTAAGCTACACCCTCCGTAAACCACCTTTATGCATATGGTCCCAAGCGTATACAATTTTAACAATTTTTAGACATTGTATGGGCTGCACGCATGAGAGTAAAATCCTGTGCTGATCGCCCTGCAGTACGGCTGGCATCCTGGGAAACATAGCTTTCCAGCCCTTCTGGAAGATATGATTTCGTAGATTAACAATTTCACGACGATGCCGGCCAAAACCGGCCTCTGTAGTGGTCTTGGGGAATGTCCATTTGCAGGCAAAGAGAAGAATATTTTTGAAATTTTACCACTGGAATGACTGGCTCGATAGGCGAGCCAGTCATCTCAGCGGTAAATCTTAAAAATTAGTCTTCTCTTCGCCTGCAAATGGACATTCAATAAGTAACTATTTAAATTTTTTGAACAAATTTAGTCATTAAAGGGTGAAAGATGCCCATGGAAAAAGAATGTTTGTGCAACGCAACCTACGTATCCTTGACGCTGGACAGGCATAAGGGCTAGACACCTTCGAAGGCAGCTCTAGACGAGCTTGAAGCATACCACCACAAACACCTCCGTACCATCACGGGATACTGATGGCCAGCCAACATAATTTCCAGTAATGCACTATACAAGATGTGTAATACCTCGCTGGTGTCCGTGAAAGCAAAGATGTACTGTGTTTGGCCATGTGCTAAGGATGCTAGAAGACACACCGGCACAGAGCGCGTTGGAATTCGCCCTATTGGGAGCCAGAAAATATAAACCAAGAGAAGATTATTTTTGAAAATATGTACTGGAATGAATAGCCCGATAATTGAGCCAGTCATTTAAGTGATGCATTTTCAAAAATAAACGTCGCTTGGTCTGCAAATGGGTATGTACTATGCGCAACTTGACATTTTCTTAGACAAATTTGAGGGATAAAGGTTTTGATGTAGATTTACGTACCAGCTGTACATGTTAAAGGCGTGGTGCTACCTAAAGGCACGGCTGGAGGTTTACATCTACACTTTCGGGTGGCCGTGTCACATTCCTTATTCTCAGCAGCAGGACACTCTGTGGCTGCATTGTCCGTCGTACAAGCTGTTGAAAGATACGGAGATTGAATAATCAGAAATGCAGTTACAGTGCAAACATGAACATCGCCTGTGTAATATATTTCTAACTGATAAATTGTTCTTGAATATTTCATCCAATCCGGATCTGCTGTTTCAGAGCAGACATTGCAAATATGTCCAAATCCCCTTTTACTGTAACACCTATTCTTATGTTAAAATTTGAGCCAAACGTGATCAGTCGTTTCTGAGACATAGCACCGAACATACACACATACTCACAGTCTCACACGTGCGCACGCACGCACGCACGCACGCACGCACGCACGCACGCACGCACGCACGCACGCACGCACGCACGCACGCACGCACGCACGCACGCACGCACGCACGCACGCACGCACGCACGCACGCACGCACGCACGCACGCACGCACGCACGCACGCACGCACGCACGCACTCACGCACGCACGCACACTCACACACATACATACACGCATGCGCGCACACATGCACAGGCACGCACGTACATGTAAACTCAAACATGACTACACACGCACGTACATAAAGGCACGCACGGACGCACGCACGGGCGCACGCACGCACACGGACCTACACACACCCATACACAGAGGGATATGACCGAATTCTAACACCTTCTTACCACTTAGTGGCGAGGTAATGATACAAGCTGCATGTATACATTGCATAGATGATACAATGGTTTGTTGAGGTAACAACTTGTTGAATTAAACTGGTTGTGAATTTGAATTAAGGATACGTGTCTCAAATTCAATTTCACAACTTAAAATATTTTATCAATTTATAAAGGATGAAATCATATGTTAAGATGTATTTCGTTGCATTACCGCGAAGTACAGAAATTGCGTCTCTCGCCATACCTTAGGTCGTGTTCTCACTAGAGACTTAACCGGCGTAACGCAATACTGAGGTATGGCGTTATTCCCGATTAACTCTCCAGTGAGAACACGGCCTTAGTATTGCGCTACGCTGGTTATGTCTCCAGTGAGAACACGGCCTTAATCACTTAATCAATAAACCGGCCAAAGCAACCTCTTCAGTGGTGTTTAGGAATGCCCATTTGCAAGCCAAGAGAATACTATATTTTTTGAAAATTTACCACTGTAATGACTGCCTCGGTTACCGAGCCAGTCATTCAATGGTAGATTTTCAAAGAATAGTCTTCTCTTGGCCAGAAAATGGACGCTGATTATGCAAAAACTTTAATTTTCGAGACCTCTTAGTGTTCCAGCTATCCAGAACAGCGCCCATTTGCATGTCAACAGAACAGAATTTTTTTTGTAAATTCCATTTGTAAATTTAAAAGAGGTCTTCTCTTGGTCTTCAAATGGATTCCATTCACTGAGCAAAATTTTTTTTACAAATCCTGACCATTAAAGGGTTAATTATTATAATATAAGCAACATTTTGATCGCTTTGATGGGCTGTTGACACAAGAGGGGTTAACATGTGATACGAGGGGCGTTGCCAGCTACTAGAGATGGGCATGTCAATGTCTCGGGGGTGGGGGGGAGGGGGGGGGGGGCGGGTCGGGTCTGAGCGGCGATTTCCTCCTCCCAAAGAAAGCGACTTCGGTGCTTTTCTCCACTAAATAATTGTGAATTTAGATCATCTGAGAAAGCATTTCATGCGTTCTTGCTGATAAAAATAGGATGTTGAATATTTTGAAATTAATTTGATTGGTATCCGTTGCTGCATGAGGCAGCAACGGCTTCCAAACTAATTTCGTTGAAAATATTCCACAGATTATCTTTTACATCGTAACAAATTACTTGCTGTGTTTGGTCTGATGGGATAAATAGCTACAAAGTAAATAATAGTTGTATTTTCACGATTTCGCGAATCATTTCTGGGTAAATTATTGGTATGGCCCTAACTGCCATACCGCTAACGGCGCCCATGGATAGCATACTTTAATCATGGTTATATTTAATGTTTAGTACTGAATTGTATTCCATGCGGTTGTTTTCACTTGCTTTGTACCACAAATTACCTGTAATACAGGTAGTACCATCCAGCACGTGGGTATCATTACAGGCACAGAGAAATCCTGTACAAGCCGTGCCTGTTGCTGTGCAATCACCATCAACTATACATACACTATTCAAAGCTCCTAGAATAATAATAATAATAATAATAATAATAATAATAATAATAATAATAATGAATCCATACACCGAGGTTGGTTACTGTACGCGAACATTTTTAAAAAACAACTCCTGGCAAAAGAATATCTCTGTTGTTCAGTGTACCATGAAAAAGTATGTCATGCTGACCTACATTTAAAGGTGCGTATTCACACCAAGATGCTTGAAAATAAAATTGTGAAAATTGTTTAATTTTAGAGGCTTAGGCCGTGTTCTCAATGACCAGTTGATCAGGAACACCACCATACCTCAGTATTGCGCTACGCCGGTTAGGTCTCTAGTGAGAGCAGGGCCATAAGTTGTGATCCTCAATTCAATGAAACGAAATAAATCTTAACATATGTTGAAGTCATTCCATATAAATTAATATTATTTTTTAATTGTGAAATCGAATTAGGGACTCGTGTCTCTAATTCAATTTCACAACTTAAAAAGAATTTTGTTAAATCATGCGGAATGAAATTATCATGTTAAGAATTTAGTTCGTTTCATTACATCTCGGCACACAATTTAAGCTTCTAAACGTATACAATTTTGACAATTTTAGGGCGTGTTCGCACTAACGAGTTAATGACTGAGGCCGTGTGTGTTCTCACTGGAGAGATAATCAGGAATAACGCCATACCTCAGTATTGCGTTACGCCGGTTAAGTCTCTAGTGAGAACACGGTCTAGGTAACGCCATACTGATGTATGGCATTGTTCCGGATTACCTCTCTAGTGAGAACACGGCCTAAGTAATGCCGTACTGATGTATGGCGTTATTCCGGATTACCTCTCTAGTGAGAACACGGTACGGGAACATAGTGGGAGGGCGAGGATCGTGCAATAGGACGATGACACAAGTGAGGCCTCAAACAATCGTACTGCTCGTCAAAACAACGTTATTGCTATATTAGTCAGGGGCCGGTTCCAAAGAGTAACTTTTCTGCCGCACGTAGACATGGCCACGACCTTTCGATTTGTCATGGGAGCCAAGCTGTGCTCCGCATATTGTAGCTATTTTGGAGAAATCCAAGATAGTCACTCTCCAGAGCAAGGTGGCGCAATAACATGCCAGTCTGAGATGAGAGAGAGAGATGAGAGAGAAAGAGAGAAAGAGAGAGGGAGAGAGGGAAAGAGGGAGAGTGAGCGAAAGAACGAGGTGAGAGGAACATGAAGAGCATAGCATGCGGGCTTTGTGTGGTCGTAATTGAGAGCAGACTGAGTGCGACCAGAGGGGAGGATGTCAGTCTGAGCGTGAGCGGTGTCACAGCCCGTCAATTGTAGCATCTTGCTTAGCATCGTCTGCCACTTGTCCTCGAGATGTAAGGCTCACAACCCCCACTGCATCTTTTTGCATCTGGCATAGAGAGACTGATCGGGGCCACGGACGGGTGTTCGGCTAGGCTTATTAACTGTACATATTTCAAGTTGTATCTCCATCGTATGCTTAATTAAACATGGTGAGGCAATCTTCTCAGGAAATAAGAGGCCCAAGGGCCCTATCGCTCACCTGGACAATTGGCATTTGACCCATTAGCATTTGAACAAACATATGGACCAATCAAAATTCTAAAAGGATGTTCCGGAGCCATTAACCACAGGGTTATCCACCATCTTTTGTTGATATACACCGGGTGGCTCTTGAGAAGATGTCATCTAAAGCTGTTCCCATTTATTTCCTACAAGTTATGAAAATCCAAGATGGCCATTGGGAAAATTGTAGTAGTAGTAGTAGTAGTAGTAGTAGTAGTAGTAGTAGTAGTAGTAGTAGTAATAGTAGTAGTAGTAGTAGTAGTAGTAGTAGTAGTAGTTCCAGAAACTATCACCATGAGGTAAATCTGGCCCAATTTGCGTAAAATCGGGCCATTTATTAAGGATAAGTGATATCCTAAAATATTTTCCGGAACATTTATGATCTTCACCTAAACAAATGACCAATCACAATTCTGAAAATAAGTTCTGGAACATGAGGTCCTTCTAGCCGAATTCAGTTGAAATGCACCAAGCTGCTATGGAGGAGATGTATTTTGACATTTTGCAGTACATTCTAGCCAAATTTGGTTGAAATCTAGCAAGCTGATTGCACATTTTAAAACCCCACAGTAACTTTTTCATAAAATCTAAGATTTTCTCCCAAAAATGTGCCAATCCAAATCCCGCATAGAAGTAATAGAGCATATTACTACAGTTGTAATCTAGCAAGTAGCTAAGGAGAAGATGGACTTTAACATGTTTGATAATTTCCTATTAGTTTTTCGCACAATCTAAGCCTTTCAATCCCTCTAGCCCAATTTGGTTGAAGTCCATAAATTCCATCAGACTAAGGAGGAGATGCACTTTGGCAATTTCCCGTAAATTTTGCATACAATCTATGACTTTCACTCTAGTCAGGTGGCTTAGCTACTTTATCGCTACACGTGGACAAAAGCACCACATTTGGCACAGAGCTTCTTTTGGGGCAAGTTATTTGATTTTAGCCTAGGAACCATCTTCACAGTTTCCGATTCTCGAAGATGGCAGCCAAAATCCAAAATCGCGGCCGGTGAACTCAAAATATTACCTTTCTTTGGAAGTAGAAGTAACACAGAGACAAACGGGGTATCTAAACATGGGTTTTCATGGTCACGGAAACTGATTTTAGGCAGGATATCTTATAACCGCTACTCATTTTTAAAATGGCGTCGGGAAATCCAAGATGACCATCACAGAAGGTAGAAAATTCCATATCGCTGGTTGTTGACGACATGGACATCCTAATGGGTTACACAAAGGGGTCGCAGGACCTGATTCTTAGCAAGCTACCCTGCTAATGTAGCTCTGTACCCATATCACAGCCACAAATCCTGGATGACTGCCACTCACAGTTGTCAATTGATTATCTCTGCTCAAATAGGGCTTAAATGGTGTGTTTGCACAAGGAAAATAATGTGCCCTCATGTTGTCATTAACCTTGATTTTTACCGAAGAGTTCATTGTAATCTTTAATTACTGTGTACATTGGATAAAATGTGGTGTGAAATGTGAATTAAATCTATAGTTTGTGCAGCATACTGACAGATATCATAATACACACCTAACATCAGCCTATGATTTGCCTGAACAATTACATCGGCAAAAAGATGCACATGGTAAATTAGCTTTGCTACATTCGCACACTGTGCAGTTTCTTTTACAGCAGCATTTAACAAATTCTCTGCAAGCACGAGAAGCTTCAGGAATCGTTGTCCAGACTGGTTCCCAAGACTCAGCTACTTTCTTCCAAGCAAATTCATTTGGACTTGGAAGGTTCTGTTGTGTCAGCATGCTGCTAGTCCAGATGCCAGATTGGTACACCGCCCTCTTTGTGTGCTGAAGAAGTGCATTCTATGTGTGTGTATTTTGTCTACAGCTTAACTTTTCTGGCAGAATAGCTCCCTACGGGCAGTGTTTACACTCGCCAGATTGCTTGTGTTATCATATAGCAGGACAGCCAGGCGAACGATCTTCTGAAATATTTCAGATTCCAAATCAACATTTTTAAAAGATGCACAAAAGTCTCAGTGACTGCTTCATGTGCATGCCATGCCTTCCAGAATGACTTTTGCCCCTTTCCTCTAAATGCTGACATTGTATCACATCCGGATAGGGCATGAAATATGGGTAGAGATCTTGATTTAGGCTCTCCAAGGTGCACGCAGAGGGAATTGATACTATATGTGTGTAGTTCTTTCCCATTTCATAGGGAATTAATCTGTGAAAGATCATGGAACAAGCCTGTAAGGATAACAACATATGTATCCACACTGCGTACTTTAATAGTTATTTTAATCATTCTGCAGTGCATGCTTCGTGTGAACCTCGATCCTCGTATCAGCTTCCTTGTGATTGCAGCTGGACATTTCGATCTCAGATCCAACACATATAACATTATCATTAGCTGTGATATATACTGAATTGCCTGGGGTCACCTGAAATCTTCAACCTTTGAGGAAGGAAACTCAAATGACTCTTTCTTGTTGATCGGATCATGAAGGAAATCATTCCAGTTTCTTGTCAGCTGTGTGTCACCAGATACCTTTCTGCGCACACCTTTTCGTCGTTTCTCCCTGGTTGATTCCTTCAGGCTATCTGCTATGTGTGTATCCCATACAACACCCACTCGCTTTGTAGTCTATAACTGCCGTTCCAGGTACTTAATACATACCTTGTCTGCATATTCATTGAATGTTGTGACATTGGTAACAGGCACGAAGTGGACTATCACAGCACCATCCAGAACTTTTCAGTCATATGTTGAAGGCGTCTCCCTTTTGTACTTTTGTACCAGGCAGATTTAGCTTTCCAAAGTCGGACAACGAAAGTGGATATGACTGAACCTCGTGGGCAAAGAATTCGTTCATATCACTATCCCTATTTTGCAAGGAGATGTATAGCTGTCTGAAAAGTGCTACATTGTCCTGAAGCACTTTTATTTTTTTGCCCTCCTTGGATGTTGGTTCGAATTTTTTGTAGAGAATAAGGGTGATGAATTCTGTTCATAAATGGAGCGAGTGCGATCCTCAAGCACTGCCTTTACATACTCCTGGTCTTCCAATGTACAATACTATATTTACTATGACCTCATTTGTGCAATTTCGATTATCGAGAGTTACTAAATTGGGAAGTCATCCAGGAAGGGATTACCCATCTTATCTATGACTTTAGACAGGCTAACAATCTGTTGTTGAAAAGTCTTCTGTGCTGTAAGTCCCTGTTCATGGTGCTGGAAATGTGCATGATTGTCCAGATCATCGTCAACAATATATTTCCTCTGGGATTGTTTCATGAGCCTGGCTAGTTCTGATCCAGATGTCATCTAGCGGCTGAAGGCAACTGGATTCTCAGTTAGGCCTACTGCACAACCGGACCCTTTCACAAAATCATTTTCTTGCTCATGTGCCTGATAAATTACCATAGCAGAATACCGATGTGTAGTCTTCGAGATTACACAGTGGTGCTGATCCTTAAACTCATCTCTGATTGGTTTCGGCAGAGATTTACTGTCTCTTATATGGACAGAGATCCACCTAGCATAGTTCACGTGGTCTAATGCAAGGAGCAGAGGTACAAGCGCCGCAAGAACACAAATATACAGTGAAATGTTCCTCCCCGGTGGGCTCTTACAAATATCAGGATCAGAATCTCATATTGGCAATCAAATCCCAGAACTTGAAAGAAGGACACTTTTCACACATGTCCTTATGCCAGATAGAAAAGCTGTATTCATTTTTCACAGTGTCGGATACCTGGTTGAATGCCTCGTGCATAGCTTGTGGGAAGTATCACTTGGTGAGCATGCCTAGTTCTTCTAAGATGTGCCACTTTCAAGAATGTTTCAGCAATTCTAGATGAAGCCACCTCAACTTCATTAAGTGCTACTGTCCACCCAGAACCCTGTAGGAAATCTCCTATTGTCCTCCATAGAGCTATCTCCAGAGAGCCATCTCTGTGTGCACTCCACCCATCATAACCACATGCATATACTCAGCGTGTGTATCTGGCCACTTCTATTGTATATATTGTATATATTTAGCGAGAGAAAACAGAGGTTGGTGAAATGTCATCACAGGGCTTTGTCCTGGGCTGAGATACTCTGTTGCCTGCCTCTGGACATCCATGCCATGTTTAATCATTGCAGGTGTCGCAGATTTTTCATAGAATAGAGGGAGTAATGCACACACAGCTGGCATCTCCACCATGTCTTCTTGATGAGAGGCATGATATACACGCCATGCAAACGCATTCTCCTTGAGCAGTTCCATCTCATTAACAAATTGGCGAGCATGTTCTGTCCATTGATATTTTTCACGTCTTGCCTCTTCTAAGACACACGCGGTGTTTTGAACTTTACTCTACGGAACTGAAACATCTGTAATCTTCATGGAAACAGCAGGAACATAGGCATAATGATCTGTATGGAATTCTTTGTTCCAAACGGTGGTATTGCAATGGGCTGTCTAATCACTCCAGGTTCCCTCTCACTTGGGAATTGGAAAAGACTTATTCCAGTACCATGGATCGATGTCTTTGAAGTTGTTGAGCTAGAGCTAGGATCATGGTCTGGATTGTCAAGGGCTCCTACAGTGAAGAGACCTTTCCGGAGAGTAGTTGGAGCTACTGCAACATCATCTTCAAACCTCTCGCATATAGCAGTGGTTAGCCAGTCTTCAATCTGCATCACCCTCTCATAAGAAATACTGATGCCCATTTGGTATAACTGCTGGATAATCTTGCTTCTAGCCAGTGAATGAATTGTAGTAACTTAGCTACGTATAAAAGGTTACTCACCGAACAGAGGTCTCGAATCGGCCCGTGGAACCAGCGGCAGATGTGCGCAGTTCAAGTTCCAAGGTACGACTGCCGGGCGTCCGTAGAAACTGCGGGAATCAGCTAGCCCGGCAGCCGCGAAACACGAACTGCGGAATTGCGGGATACCGCCAGCACCACACTCTCCCCCGTTTATAAAAACATGATTACTTAATTAAAAATGTTATCTAAAACTCCACTCTTTTAAAAATGTGCACACCATAAAAAACACACAGGCATTGACGCTCAACTGCTAAAGGTAGAATTAGCATTTACCAATTAAAAAAATAGGTGTCGATCCATCTAGAAGGAAGGAGCTGTTAATAATAAAACAGACGGATAGATCAACAGCTGCCAGACCAGGGCCATCGTCAGAGATTTTAAAATAGCATAGCATCCTAACTAAAATTAAGGACAGTGGTTTTCCACCACAGCAGAAAACTGACAGAATTGACGGAATTGCCGAATTGATAAAGAAGTAATAAAAATAATCTCACATGAATTTAGTTGGAGTGTTATCTGAAATTAACTTATGTGAGATTCGAGGAAAACCTATGAATATTGCATATTTTTTAATTTAGTGAATATTTTTAACCTTACCATTTATGGTATACCTCTTATATAATTGAAACGGATCTGAATCCACACATTTAGGAAATCCGGAAAACCACTATCCCTATCACAATAAAGATATCTGAATGAAGCTAAACGGAACGGATAATACAGCAGAAGAAAGAAACATATGAATTTGTGCTATGACTAACGCGTCAATTACTTCGCGCATTATGAAATGGTAAGCGCAAAAAATGCATCTGTACGATTTATGCAGTCTTTGCTAAATGCATATTATAAATATGCTGTCATATGCTAGACTTCTGCATTATAGAGTAATGCACATTATAAATATGCCTGAGTTATGCATTATAGAGTAATAATGCATCACTGCATCATTTTAACATGTAATTGCTACACGTTTAATAAATGAAATACCTAGGTATGGCAGTATATAATATGTTGGCCTAATATAATATATCTGAACTGACCTATGTAGAGTTAATATACATGGGCTATCCTATAAAATATCTGAGCTGACAAATGTAGAACTGGCATTAAATAGCTAACCTATACTGAATTTCACTATACATAGATGAGTTTGCATCATAACATATGATGCATATACTTATAAAAGCGTGTACATGGAGTTAATCCATATACACATAAACAGAGAGCATTATTAGGACCACACGTCATGACGGACAAATAAATACAGTTAACAATACAATGCGTATGATTAATGTGTAACAATTTACACATCATTTGACAACGCATATTTGTAATGTGTGATCAAGAAATGCGTAAATATAACCACGCATTACTACGCGCAATTATTCACGCGTCATTTGAAAAACGCGTAATTATAATAACGCATTTTGTGAGTCATACAGCGATGGACCCCTGTTGGTTTTTGGTGTCTCAAGGAGTATTATTGCTGGAAAAAGCCACTATGTGCTTATGTGTCCAACTAATTTAGTTTCCCAAAAACTTACAAAGAATAGAACATCACGATTTTGCTGTTGCTGAAACTAAAGCTAAGATGGAAACGGAACATAAGCCAATGATTATACATGTTTTCCGGACAAGTTGAATGTCTTCAGTGTCATGCAGAATGTTAAAATTTGAAGTCATAATTTCATATCATCTGGTTTACAGTAATTCTTTTAATGTTGAATTACTGTTACCATTGTACATTATCACATTACTATTGTAGTACTGTACCACGACCGAAAAGCTAACTGCAGTCCGCAACTATACCATGACCAAATGAATCCGTAATAAGACGAAACCAGAGGAACGTTTATTCAGGTGGACAAGTAGGGTCCATGAATACTTACATAGTCTAATTCACGAATGCTTAAAGATCATTCTAATACATTTCATAATCTAGGAACCTGTTGGGAAGATGGCACTGCCTTCCTGTTCGACCCTGAATGGTGTGAGTTTGGAGTTGGTCATCTCTAGGAGATGTGTGATGTATTTCCCCCCCGGCACTTCAAAGTGCACAATTGTTATGTTAATCCGCCACACTAATGTTATTGGCTCTAAATACCCATGTTTTGGTATTATATCTTCACACCCATGAGTTTTACAAGTAGAGATTATAATATTTGACATTCTGTGACGGCCATCTTGGATTTTTGGACACGATCATGAAAATTAATAGCATAGAGAGAGAGAGAGTACCTTGCCTAAAATCAGTTTCAGTGACCAGAAAAACCCCTGGTTTGACACCTCATTTGTCTCTCTGTGACTCCCACAGCCAGAGACATGTAATATTTTATTTTCAATGGCGGCCACTTTGAATTATGGACACCATCTTGAAAATGATTAGTATATTCAATGCACCTTGCCCAAAATCACTTTCGGGGACTTCAAAAACTACTGGTTTAACACCTCGTTTGGCTCCCTGCGACACCTACATCTAGCGATGTCTCATATTTAGTTTTTACGGCGGTGGGTGGGGGGGGGGGGCATTTTGGATTGTGGCCGCCATCTTGGAAAATCGGAAACATTAAAGATGGCTCCTAGGCTAAAATCAATTGTTAGGCCCAAAAGAAGACTCAGACCAAAAGTATTGCTTTTGTCCGCCAAGTAACATTTTGCCTAAAAATCGTTGCTAAGCCACCAGACTACTCAAGGAAATTGATCAATCAAAAGTCTTAATAGTACAACCATACGATCCTTTAAGCCAAATTTGTTTGAAATTGGTCAAAGCGTAAAGGAGGAGATCTGATTTGATGGACCGATGGGCGACGGACGGATGGATGATGGACAGACATCATGGCATAAGCTTACTTGGACCTTCAGACCTGTTGAGCCAATAAGGGAAGAATACCGATCTCTGCCCAGGAGTCAGACAAGTTGCGAGTTTACACCCGCTAAAATAACCTTTGGATAAAAATGATTGCAACATAATGCTGTATACAGTTATACGATGACAACAAATTTGTATTTTGGTCCAAAATGACCGTGAATGCGATTTTATCAGATGACTTCGACCTGGAATTTGCCAAGACAGCATAGGAAATGAAGTCCCCTTGCTACAACATATGGTCTCCTTTATGGTTATATTAACGTTCGTTCACTAGTAATTGCTATGACTTACTCTAGACGACGGCCATCTTGGATTTGTAGAATATGGCTGCCACAGTGTGTGTACAGCTTGGCTCACGCAAAAGTCTGAAAGGTCATGGCGATATTTAACATGGGTCTAGAAATGGTGGTTGTGTATAGTATTTTGGAGGATACGCTCCCTGCCTATATAAAGTGTACCATAATGCGAGATGTCATCATACCATGAGCCGTATATCCTGGATCTTATCTGAAGGCATACACACCTGTTTTCCATGAGCCATATATCCTGGATCTTACCTAAAGGCATGCACATATGTTTTCCATGAGCCATATATCATGGATCTTACCTCAAGGCATACACACATGTTTTCCATGAGCCATATATCCTGGATCTTATCTGAAGGCATACTGTTTTCCATGAGCCTACATGTATATCCTCGATATTACCTGAATGCACACACACATGTTTTCCATGAGCCGTATATCACGGATCTTACCTGAAGGCATACACACGTGTTTCCCATGAGCCATATATCCTGGATCTTACCTAAAGGCATGCACATATGTTTTCCATGAGCCGTATATCATGGATCTTACCTCCTGAAGGCATACACACATGTTTTCCATGAGCCTTATACCCTGGATCTTATCTGAAGGCATACTGTTTTCCATGAGCCTACATGTATATCCTGGATATTACCTGAAGACATGCACACGTGATTCCCATGAACCGTATATCCTGGATCTTACCTGAAGGCATACACACGTGTTTCCCATGAGCCATATATCCTGGAGCACACTCACATTTCAATGGACTACCAGTACACACTGTCACCTTGTTACTGCAGTCAGATTCTATCTCACATGTATCACCAATAAGGCCTGGAATACAATAATATCTTGGCTTTGGTCACCTGCGAATAATTACAACGCTCTGCTCACAAATGAAAACAGTTTGTTTGTACTATGCAGTGCTTTCAGCAACACTAAATCCCAATAGAGTGATTAATTGCTGAGTAGCTGATTTCGCCATATATATACGAGGCATGGGCATACGTATATATTCTCGAGATGACCACCCCCATCGCACAAAATGGGGACACCATTATGGAGCCACATGGCAAACAGGCAATACAATCGCTGCTCATTAACCACTGTCTTTGCTGAATAATTATTTCTCACGTATGCGATTAGGCTGGTAAAGGTAACATATCGATTTCCATCCAGGCAAATACATGGTGTTATGAAACATGTACACATTATCTATCCTTCTAACATAGGCCGCTTTATTTAATATACATTCTCAACTCTCTTGATACTTACATTCCAAGATCTGACCAGCACATGGTGCTCCCGATTTCATTCATGTGAAACAATTCCTCATTTCAAAGGAGGGAATAAACAAGTCTATCCTAAACAATACTATAATGAAAGTCAGCTTTACCTGTTTCCTGACCACATACAGGTGCAGTACCAGTACAATCGACGCAAGTGAGCCCAGCTTCGCAATTTTGGTTGGCCACTACACAGGTTCCGGCTGCTGCGACTGGGTCAGTGCTTAGAACTAAAAAAAGAAACACTGCATAATTCTAAAAAGGATCCATGATCATCATACACAACAGCTGAACATTTTAACTATGCCACGCCCATTTCTAGCGTAGTAAGCTCCGCCCACGCTTTGCTCGTGTTGGGATCGATCAAATCCTGAATACCCAGAATCACAATTTCAATGTAACTATACAGGTGTCGTTAGATATTTTGAAATTTATTTGACTGGGGGCAGTTGCTACCAATGGCAGCAAATGCGCCCAGTCAAATTAGGTTCAAAATATTCAACAGCATGAGTATTAGGTAGTAGACAGATTTCGTACACATGACGTGCTATTAAGCATTCATGACGGACTTAGATATGTTATTCTCTACATATTTTGATTGCGATTCCAGTCTACCTGTTGCATAATTGATTATGACATCATGCACTCGAGTGACAGATTGGGTCCATCAATAGATCCATTAATGAAACACTCACAGCACGGGGATAGATCAGTGAATTTCCCCTATATTACAACGCAAGCGACGTTTTTGCAAGTTGTGCATATTACAAATTGACTAAAAATATATTACTTCATACTCAACTAAGTGACGTGTATGATGACGTCATAATCATGACATCATGAAAGATTAGAAATAGTCCGACACGTTGTACGAATTTTATGTCTTTACCATTCAATAAACATTCCGTTGAACATTTTGAAACTAATATGTTTTCGTACGTGAACGGGGTACAGTGTCAAGAAATTTTCTGATCTCAAGCTGTGTAAAGTGCATGATCCAGTCACATCATCGACATTAATTCACTGCTCATTGTTCTTCAGATGCAAGCCACCAATACCACCAACTCACGATGGTCTCACGCTTCGCGTGATACGTCACAACTACGATACACTAGTTTGGAACCAGTACTAGTTTTAAAAACATGCTAGGATCTTCCTCCCCACTTGTGTGTTGTTGGTGTATACAAGAAACAATAATGAAACTAGTTCTCATGGTAATGGATCCAATTTGTTCTAACTCAGAACTTTAGTAAGAACGTGTGGTTGCAAAGAAATGGGGTGAGGGTGGTGGTGGTGGTGGCGGCTGGGGGTGACGGAAGGTTACAATGTAACACTTGCATGCTGTACAAGTGCACGTAGTTGTACCACGAATAATTGATGGCTGACTTCATATTATAAAGATGCCATGGCTGAATAAATGTGAACAAGAACTGTTTTAGAGCTGCAACATTTAACTACTGCAATGATTCAAACCTGATATCATCGCTGATGTATTTTCTCCAAGATTTCTATAAATAAAGTATCATCTTTAAAATTAGAAAATGTTACTACACTAAGCCATTCATAAACACAGTGATCAGATTCCGTACATTTATAAATATGGGGATATCCACCGGAATTAACCTTTCTTGAGTATCCATCCATCGTCTGACCTCGTATGACGTCATAATTCAGCTTATCGCGTGTATGATGACGTCACAATAATTACGTCACAAAGGGTTCCATTAGACCATCGTCAAATCTCAAAGAATCCGACACGTTGTATGAATGGTATGTCTTTGTAATTCTTTGCTATTTATTAAACATGCTGTTGAATATTTTGAAACGTATTTGACTGCGCGGTGTTGCTGCCTTAGGCAGCAACAGCACCCAGTCAAATTAGTTTTATAATATTCAACATGTTACCTGCATATTTTTTTTTAAATACCGATCCCAACGCCAGCGATGTGTGGGTGGAGCTGAGCTTGAGATGGGCAGGGCATAGATATAACCGGAAAGGTCCATTAACCGTTCCAGGTTATCCATTCATCATATGCCATCATAATCTACTACGTGACGTGTAGGATGACGTCATAATCATCTCGTCATGAATGACTCAATTTAGTCCATCTTAAACGCTTGATAGTCCGTCAGGTTGCATCAATTGTATGTCTTTACCATTTAAGAAACATGCTGCTAAATATTTTGAAACTAATTAGACTGGCAGCAAAATCAGCCAGTCAAATTAGTTTCAATGCCCATTATGATTAAATACTCAACTAAAGGAGAATCCTTGCCTGAAGACATAACTAGTTAACCTGCATCATGCAATTATAAAGTGGATTATAGAAATGATATTTATTTTCTACCCAAGAGGTCTAGAGTGAGTCCCATATTCAGATTCTCTCTATTGAATAGTAGCGATTCTAGATAAGTCAGATGTCTATATGAAGCTACGTCCCTTTGTAGATTATGCCCCTTTGTAGCTTATGTCCCTTTGTAGATTATGTCCCTTGGTATGACGGACATTCAGTGAGTGATTGTCTTTATGTTTATAAACCCTTTAATGGAGGAATCGAGTTTTAGCTATGCCCCGCCCATCTATAGCGAAGCTCCACACACGTCATGTCTGTGTTGGCATCAATAGATCTCCGCACTCTCTGAAGCTGAATTTCCAGAAAACTATACCGGTAAGGAGCTGACTACTTTCTAACTAATTTGAGTGGATTCTGTTGCTGGCTATGGCAGCAACAGAACAGCACCCAGTTTAATTGGTTTCAAAATATTCAACAGAATGTTTATTATATAGTAAAGACATACAATTAGTACAGCGTTACGGACGTTTAAGACTGATTTAATAGAGTCATTATTGATGTAATTGATTATGGCATTATCCTGCATGTGACTCTGTTGATCATGACGTCATATGATTGACCGAGAAACTAGAAATATCAATTAAATATATGTGCGTGTATGATGAGTATGTGCTGTGAGATTGTGTGATTCTTTCTTAGTTTCTTATTCCGGGTGACTTGAAGCACTGATTTTTCACATACCACATGTAGTATTATCTGTACTCGCAGCATGACTTGCATCACATGCGCATGGAGATGTTGCGCATACTGCGTTCAAAGGGCACTCTGAGCTCGATACTGTACATGCGTCCGCTATCTTGACTGCAAGAGAGCACAAAAGCAACTTTTGTCTATCGGTAGAGCATCTGTATAGTCATTGGAAGAATACAATTTCTCATTCTTAGGCACAAATACGAGCTGGGATTTAACTCGGGCCACTTGAAACCAATCTTGAGTAAAAGTAGCCATTAGCAGTACCAGTCTCTCTCTCTCTCTCTCTCACACACACACACACACACACACACACTCTCTCACGCACACACACACACACACACACACACACACACACACACACACACACACACACACACACACACACACACACACACACACACACACACACACACACACACACACACACACACACACACACACACACACACACACACACACACACACACACACACACACACACACACACACACACACACACACACACACACACACACACACACACACACACACACACACACACACACACACACACACACACACACACACACACACACACACACACACACACACACACACACACACACACACACACACACACACACACACACACACACACACACACACACACACACACACACACACACACACACACACACACACACACACACACACACACACACACACACACACACACACACACACACACACACACACACACACACACACACACACACACACACACACACACACACACACACACACACACACACACACACACACACACACACACACACACACACACACACACACACACACACACACACACACACACACACACACACACACACACACACACACACACACACACACACACACACACACACACACACACACACACACACACACACACACACACACACACACACACACACACACACACACACACACACACACACATATATATATATATATATATATATAAAGCGTGTAGCCTGTCCTATTTACCGTAATAATCTGCATTGCTAAATAGATGTTAACTGGCATTGTTTCGAGCTATGACTCGTGACGAGCATGCACCCTTTTATTCTGTGTTGCAGTTTTTTGCTAGAATGACGATAACATGTATGCTTCAGCTGCAGATGACTGCAAATTGACTCCAGCTGAGTGTACTGCAAAGGGTCCGCAGCGAATGGGGACTGAAAAGCGAATCCAACAGAGGGACTGCAAAGGGTCCCCAGCGAATGTGGAATGTAATGGGACTCCAGCTGAGCGATACTGTATTATGGGACTTCAGCTGATGGCGACTGCATCATGGGACACCAGCTGAGGGAAACTGCACTATGGGACTCCAGCTGAGGGAGACTGCGTTATGGGACTCCAGCTAAGAGGGGTACAATGTGACTCCATCTAGGTGGGAATGTAAAGGGGCGCTAGCTAATGGGGCTACAATGTGACTTTATCTAAGTGGGAATGTAAAGGGGTGCTAGCTAAGGGGTGTGGGCTGCAATGTGACTCCATCTAGGTGGGAATGTAAAGGGGTGCTAGCGAATGTGGCTACAATGTAACTTTATTTAGTTGGGAATGTAAAGGGGTGCTAGCTAAAGGGGGGGGGGGGGGCTGCAATGTGACTCCATCCAGGTGGAAATGTAAAGAGGCTCTAGCTAAGGTGGCTACAATGTGACTCCAGCTAGGTGGGAATGTAAAGAGGCTCTAGCTGGGGGTGGGGGTGGGTGGGCTACAATGCCACTCAATCTAGGTGGGAATGTAAAGATGCGACTGGTTAACAGCAAGCTAGCATCGTTTATCGGAATACTGATCTGCATTATCAAATAGTAGTACAAAAGTAGTAGCTCTTTGGTGTTTAATTTTCGGATAACTAATAGATACTTTGCAGTAAACTAGTCACTATTTCGAGGATAACGACAGGCCAGTTTGCAGAGAATTAGCTGCTAGTGAATGCCTATCTAATATCTGGTGGGCGACAAGAAACCAATCAGGTTTGACATGGTTAAAAGTTAACCTACCACTGGTTTGTGGTGAACCTGCTGATAATAGGCCGGTAGTCAATGACAGCACTTGGTGACAGAACCTTAAGAACCGTTATAGTACTTCGTAGGAGATGATACTTGCTTTGATTTATTCTTACCTGGCCTGCATGTTGTTCCAAATTGCTTTGTATTAACGGGGCATGCACATGTACCTCCTGCGTCGGCACAAGGAGTGGTCATCAACCCAGCCTCTGAAATTAGAAAACGATGTTTCAAAGTTACGGGATAATACCATGTAGTATAAGCTGGTGTACTCAGGTGTATAGTGCTAGTATGGTGAGTATTATGCATTGTATTATCAGAATGAGTGCTCAGGTGTTTTGTCAGTATGATAATTAGAATTACCGCCAATATATCGATGGGTGCCGCTATGCTGCCTGCCTGCCTGCCTGCCCGCCCGCCCGCCCGCCCGCCCGCCCGCCCGCCCGCCCGCCCGCCCGCCCGCCCGCCCGCCCGCCCGCCTGCCTGCCTGCCTGCCTGCCTGTCTGCCTAAGAAATCTCGGTTACAGCTTTATCTCAAGACTGTTTCACCCAAATGCGACTTAGCTTGAACACATGCTTCCTTATATCCGGTGGATGGAGCACAATGATATTGAGGTCATGAGGTCAAAGTCTAGGGCAGTGTAACCTTTGTAAAAGAACTCCACCTTTGTGGTTACATTTTTGGATTAGCTCAACATATCGGCTTATATGTCGGGATCGGTTCACCCGAATGGGACTAAACTTACACACATCCTTTCTTATATCAAGCTGGTAGGGAACAGTGCTATTGGCGTTGTGAGATCAAAGGTCAAGGTCACTGTGACCTTTGTATAAAACTCAAATTTGTGTGCCTACGGTTTTGGTTTAGCTCAACATATTGTCTTAAATATCTTTTAACTAAACTTGGTCACATGCTTCCTTATTTCACCGGGTGGGGCACCCTGATATTGAGGCTATGAGGCAAAAGTTAAAGGACACAGTGAACTTGGCATACAACTCAATTACTTATGGATAAGTGTTTGGTTAAGTTCAACATATCGCCTTCTATCTCGGTTTGGCTTCACCCTATTGGGACTAAACTTGGATACATGCTTCCTTATATTAAAGGGAATGAGCACATTGTGATATTGCGGTCAAAGTTCAAGGTCACTGTGACCTTGGTATAAAACACGATTTTCTATGGTTAAGATTTTTGGCTTAGCTCAACATATTGTCTTATATCTCAGGATTGGTTCAGCCTATTGGAACTAAACATGGACACATGCTTCTTTATATCAACGGGATGGAGTGTTTGGTTTAACTCCGTATATCGGCTTATATCTCGGGTTGTCTTCGCCTTATTGTGACTAAACTTGGACACACGCCTCCTTATATCAAGGTAATGCAGCACAATGATAGTGGCGTCAAATCTCAAGGTCATTAACGATTTGACGTGTATGAATGCAGACTTTATTTTACTGGTATATTCCTCGGCTTAGCTCATTTTGCCTTTATTTCAGAATAGGTGAATCTAGTAGACGTAAGCATAATCATGTGATATCTCAACCAGTTGAAGCAACACAAAGAGATTCAGACTTCTATGGTCAAGCTCACTGTGATCTTGATACAAATCTAGATTTGCATTTGGAAATGTTTTTTGACAAGATTTCCGTCAATATCCCGTCAGTGTTACACCGATATCTTGCTGTACTATCAGTACGGGTACTCAGGTGTATAATGCCAGTACCATGGGCATAGTGTATTGTATTATTAGTATGAGTACTCAGATGTATAATGTCAATATGATAAGTATAGTGTATTTTTACCAAACTGAGTACCCAGGTGTATAATGTCAGTATGATGAGTATAGTGTATTGTATTATCAGTATAAGTACTCAGGTGCATAATGTCAGTGTGATGCGTACTCGGGTGTATAATGCCAGTATGGTGAGTACTCAGGTGCATAATGACAATATGACGAGTAATCAGGTGTATAATGCCCGAATGATGAGTATAGTGCATTGTATTATCAGTATGCGTACTCAGGTGTATAATGCATGTATGATGAGTACTCAGGCGTATAATGTCAGTATGATGAGTATAATGTATTGTATTATCGGTATAAGTATCTAGGTGTATAATGCCAGTATGATGAGTACAGTGATTATTCTATTATCAATATCAGTACTCAGGTGTATAATGTAGTATGATAAGTACTTATCTGTATAATGTCAGTATTGTGAGAATAGTGTCTTGTATTATCAGTATAAATACTCAGGTGTATAATGTATGTATGATGAGTACTCAGGTGTATACTGTCAGTATGATGAGTATAGTGTATTGTATTATCAGTATAAGTACTCAGGTGTATAATGTCATTGTGATGAGTACTTGGGTGCATAATGCCAGTATGATGAGTACTCAGATGCATAATGTCAATATGAGGAGTAATCAGGTGTATAATGTCAGTATGATGGGCACTCAGGTATATAATGTCAGTAGATGAGTATAATGTATTGTATTATCGGTATAAGTATCCAGGTGTATAATGCCAGTATGATGAGTACAGTGATTATTGTATTATCAGTATCAGTACTCAGGTGTATAATGTAGTATGATAAGTACTTAGCTGTTTAATGTCAGTATGGTGAGCATAGTGTCTTGTATTATCAGTATAAATACTCAGGTGTATAATGTCTGCATGATGAGTACTCAGATGTATAATGTCAGTATAATGTGTACTCAGGTGTATAATACCAGTATGGTGCCATTACCATATTCATGATAACACGTATCATCAGCGATGCACGTCTCTCCAATTCGCTTAGATGCTGCTGTCAGGACACAGTTATATTTCGAGATAGGTGTGTGCGTACTTGTAGGACATACACATGTGCCAGAAGTACACACTGTGCCTTCTACTGTATTTGCACAATAGTCAAAGTCTGCGCAGCCGTCACCAATATACTGAGCTAGTTAAAATAGAACACAGACTATGAAATATGTTGCCATTATTTTATCAAATTTAGTATGCAAGCTTCAATTTATTTCATGTATTGACAATCTCCAACACGTTCTCTTCCAATGTGATAAGACATGTTTTAGAACAGAATGGAATTTTTCTTTTACTGGCATGTAGACGCCATTGGACTTACACAAGCTGATTACAATTTAACCCTTTAACCCTCAAATTTGTTTTTAAAAATTCAAATTTCTCATAGAAAATGTTCATTTGCTGACCAAGAGAAGACTATTCTTGAAAATTTACCACTGGAATGACTGGCTCGGTTATCGAGCCAGTCATTCGAGGGGTAAATTTTCAAAAAATGTCTTCTTTGGTCTGCAAATTGATATGAATGTTAAAGGGTTAATGGATTGATCGGGACCTTTCCGGTTGAAAAACCAGGAAATTAAATTCGTGTATTTGTATCGTTAATTCTATGGCAGATTATTATCCTAAAGAGATAGACGACTGTGATGAAGGACGGATTCAGTTTTAGCTGTGCCCGCCCCCCCCCCACAACCCCCACCCCCAGTTTTAGCTAAGCCCCACCCACAGGTTGCCAATGTTGGGATCGATCGATCCCTTAACGCCCTGACTTTTAATTTCCAGAAAATTATTCAGGTAACCTGTTGAATATTTACTACGGCAGCAATAGCGTCCAGTCGAATTAGTTTCAAAATATTCAACAGCATGTTTATTAAACATTAAAGACATACAATTCGTACAACTTGACGGGCTATTAAGCGTTTATAACGGACTAAATCGTGTCATGTGTGACGTCTTTAATAATGACGTCAGCCTACACGTCACGTAGTTGATTATGACGTCATATGATTGACTGAGAAACTGGAATCCTACATTATGTGGCAGATTATAATCCTAAAGAAATCGAAGACTGTAATGATTGGTTTAAACACGACATAATATCTCTCTTTTAATCGAAAATACGGATCGTTTACTTATGATAGTTTTGTATCACGTGTAAACAAAAAAAAACCCCAGATGTGTTTAATTCCCAGCTTTTATGTGGATGGACATCAAGTAAATATACATGATGGCTAAAATAGGCGTGCGCCATTTAAATTGGCTGCTCCCGTAGTTAAATCTGGCAATACGATTGATTGCAACAATATATCCTCATTGTGGCTGGAATTTGATCTTTGGTAAGTCTATGATTAGGCCTTTTATTATTAGGCCTATAATAATAATAATAATAATAATAATAATAATAATAATAATAATAATAATAATAATAGCAGCAGCAGCAGCAGGAGCAGCAGCATCAGCAGCAGCAGCAGCAGAGCAGCAGTAGTAGTAATAATAATAATAATAATAATAATAATACTAATACAAATAATAATAATAATAATAAATATTATTATTATTATTAATGTATTATTATTTTGACATAAAGGCGCCAAGCCAGCAGGGCTGGCACCCTATTATTTTCGTTCAGATTATTTTTTTTATTAGTCCACCCCTTTGCTAAAAGTGCTATAATTTGAACACTTGTGTGGAGAAATAACTGAAACTTGACAGGCTATTACTAGGTAATCTACCGCCATGTTCTCACTAGAGAGTTAATCCTGAATAACGCCATACATCATTATGGCGTTATTAAGGATTAAGTATCTAGTGAAAACACGGCCTAAGGGTCTAACGCCATGTTCTCATACAGCCACTATTTCGGTAAATATCCGATATATCGGTTAGCGTTCTCATTGTGCTGGCATTTGTACCGGAATAAATACGTCACTTATTTCGAAATTTAATCCCACAAAATTTGCGCTTTATCTTCCGATATCTCTATAGCTATTGCTCCCCTATGTGAAGACAAGGTAGCGTTACGGTCAGAATTTTCACACACTGTCTGCCAGGTAGCGCTACCGTAATCATTTTATATCGCTCTCCACCAGCTAGAACCACAGTCCAGTCCAAAACTATCTTCCAGCAGTGTGAACGCAACACAGATAATACACGAAATAGTTAAACAGGATTAGGCACTGAGAAAGAGGCCCAAGGCCGTGTTTTCACTAGACTTAATCAGGAATAACGCCATGCCTCAGTATGGCCTTATTCCTGATCAAGTATCCCGTGAGAACACGGCCTAGGTTAACCTTTGGCAGCTAAGGAATTTAATTGGATTTTCTGAAATTTTGGCTGATTTTTAAAAGTCTTACTCCTCCAAAGCCACGGGGCTATTTAATCGGCAACTCGGGATATATTATCTCGATGGGGACGCAAATAAAAATCCTTCAAGAGAACTTGATTGGGCATACTGTTCGGCGGCCATCTTGATGACACATAAATATGTTAATTTCATCTGCAGATATTAAAAAATCTTCTCCACTGAAACGACCGGGACGATTTTTTGGCAAACTCGAAAGCTAGTATCTGGATTCAACCGCGAATCAAAATCATTCAAGAGACATTGATTGGCTCATGGTTACGGCGGTCATCTTGTTGACGTCATAACACAAAAAATGAACTTTTTCTCGGAGACTGCTAGATCGAGTCATCTGAAATATTGCTACTATCATCATGTATCAGTAACAAGTCAAATTAGCTGAAGTGAGAGTGATAGCTCTAAAGATATGGCCGCAAAGGCGAATGAAATGAAATTCAATGGCGATATTCACCTTCTTCTTCTTCTTATTTTCGTTTGCCGGGATCACACTTGCAGTGCATCTCTCCAGATGAAATATGTGGTTTTCCGCAGTGCATGCATACGCTCTGCAGCTTTTCTTGAATGGATGTGGGGGAATCCCACATCGGCTCCTTCAGCTTTGCTCTGCAGTCTGTTATGCTTCTCCACAAGGACAAGCCGGGTATGTGACAAGGAGGACACGCTTGTACAGGTGTTGATTTAGTCTGTTGTGTCCAGTTCTGAGGCGAAAAATAACCACTTGCTCTGGTCTTTACAGCCAATGGTAGTCATCTCCTCAATGTTGTGTTCTGCACATTGACTTGATGACTGTCTTTATGTCTGTATGGGTAACCCTGTTTTCTGATGATTCCGTTCTGAACCCAGCGTTTCCATCCGGTCTAATTCCTCATTTCCTTGAGAGTGCGAGGGGATCCACTGCAACTCTAGTCGAAAGTACTTGATGGTCTACAATGCTTCGGCAAGCTGTGCCAGTTTGCCTCTGGTGGCTGCCTCAAGGACAGATCGGGCATCAGATAGAAAGACAATCTGTGAATTAGAGTATGTTGTTTTGCTGATGATGTTAGCTGCATGAGTTAGGGCTTCAGCTTTAGCTCAGTAGTGTGTGCAGTGTTGACCTGATGTTAGTGCGGATGCTTCCTATTGTGCGATTGCAAAATGTATGTTCACGCCAGCACCTCCACTCCTGATTGCATATGTGGCTCACCCATCTGTGTAAATATGTATCCATGCTTCATGGGTACACGCCTTCCAGCATGGCTAATGTCATGGCTTTCTTGCTGGTATCACATTCCTCTTCTTTTGTTATTAACTGAGATGCTGTAGTACGAATGGTGATGCTCTCCAGTTTGCTTTTCCCAGGGCGGAGGGTCAAGAGCAGGGTTTGTGCCCTCTGTTTGTAACAGCACGTTTGTCTGGTGTTTCTTATGAAGCGCATTTCTCTCTTTAATAAAACCTGATCTTCTCATTTTTCTGGATGACAATTGGGCTTGTCGGATATTTATCGGGTGGTCTTTGGATGACGCGAACTTTGCAGCTTGAATCAATGCCTTGCCTTCCCTTCTTTTGCTCAGCTGGGGTATACCTGCTCTCTGTTCCATTTTTTCTATTGGTGTTGATCTCATTCCATCAGTGATAATGCGCAATGGTGTTGAACTCTGTCCAAGTTCTGTTGGTGTGACTTAGCTGCTATCATCCATGAGCCGGATCTATAGTTAAAATGTTGTCGTACTGCCCCTTGTTTGATGGTCTTGAGGATCCTCTCATTGGCACCCACGTTGTTCCTGCCAGCGTCCCCATGCTGTTACGTGTTCCAGACATTCCGGATGTGCTCTTTCCATGTACACCTTTTGTCATAGGTGACAGTGACTATCTCCCAGTGTCAGATGTCCAGCCATTAGTGTGGTGGAGTGGCAAAAGCATGGCTGATGCTTGTCCTTTGTTGATGGCGACACACCAGCTCTTGGCTCAAGACTTGACTTTGTTCTAGGCGAACTGTATTCTGTATGTGGCAATTGCTGCCTACTCCTCCGTGCACCAGAGCACTGGGCCATCTGCATAGAGGACTGCTCGGATAACAATGGGCAGCTCTGCTACACGGTCATTAATGAAAAAGTGTGAACAGAGTTGGTGATAATATTCCACCTTGCGGTACCACCTGCCTCAGCAGTACTTTCTGGCCAGAGTGTCCATCTACGAGAACCCTAGCTATGCGATTGTGTAGGTATGATTTGGTCCACAGGAACATGTAGCCACTGATGCATCTGCGCTGGAGCCTTCTGCAGACCAAGAAAGGCGGCTAGCATCATCTTTTTGGCTTGGAAAGTGTCCTCTATGACCTATGTAAGATCAGATGTTTGATCTCATGTGCTCCTGTTTCTTCTGAAGCGTGCTTGTTCTGGAACTAAAATGTTTTCAGACTCCAGGTACCAATGCAGACACTGGTTGACAATGCACTCCATGGCGACTCATTGTAGCAGTGAGTAACCTCTCCTTTGCTCCAGCTGAAATTGAAGATATCCATCAGCCTAAAGAGGGTTCCATTACCAATTTGTTGTATCATTTCATTGGTAATTCTCTCTGGGCCTGGAGGTCTTTTCTTCAGTTGACTGACGGCTTTCTTCGATTCCGATATGGTAATGTCAAGTTTCATTGCTTCGTGGGCGTTCATGTCTGTTCTTCTTTATTTTCCTTCTTGCCTGGCTTCTTTTTGCGCATTCGTGGTATGGTGATGTTGCTATCCTTTGTATATGCTTGTGTAAATGCATATGCAGCTGTCCTACCTGTAAATGTTCTTCCATCTTCTTCAAGAGTGATCTCCCCCAACCCCCTTGTCGCCTTCACCATTCAGTGCTTTGGTCAGTCTCCAGATCCTTGTGGTGTCTCTCTCCATATTGAACCGTCGTCTTTTTTCTCCAGCTTCTTCTTTTGGACTCGAGTTTGCTCTTCAGATATTTGGATTTGCTTTGTTTTAGCTTGATGTTATTTTCTTGGCTGGGGTTAACCTCGGTTTCTTCTCTGGCCTTGTTGAGTTTGCAATGTGTTGCCTGTACTCCTGTTCTCCAGTAGGGAATGTAGTTTTTCTGATCCCTCGCGGAATGGTTTCCTTGGCGGTCGTGATGATGCTTGAGTTGAATCCCTTGATCAGATTGTTGCTGTTTCTGCCTTCAACTACTATGCTTTTGGTGAACTCATTGGCACGAATGCTAAACAAACCGCAATTTGCTATTTTGTAGTTCCACCTTGGGCGTCGAGGTGAATAGGTTGATATGCCTCCAGAGAGGGAGAGGAGAAGTGGGCGGCGGTAACTTACTCCTAGCTGTGTTCCGACCATTCTACTGACGTTTCTGTGGATTTTTATTGGTAAGAAATTCCAGGTTCGGCGTTGATGGTGAGTGCCAAGGGTCTGGGTAGAAGGTAGGCTGATCTGTGAAATTATTGACGAGTATAATGCGATTTTCCTTTTGCCATGCTCAAATATCGTCTCCCCGGTTGTCAAGTGTGTTGTATCCCCAGCTCTGTGACTGGCTGTTAAAGTCTACATTCCGGGACCTGGATTATGTCAAGTGATAGCTTCATGTCATTTGGTTAGTAGTATTAGACAATGTCAAGCACAGTGCTGCCTTGACCGTCATATATTCTGCCTCCTCCATACATGTTTTGATCTGGATGCATTCAAGTTGTTTCTGACCAGGTTCACCACAACACCGTTCTTCCTTCAGCTTCGATAACACCGGAAAATCTGGTACCCTCTGCTCTTAAATAGTTTGCCCTCGTGTAGGCGTGTATCTTGAATGCAGCATATGCCGATGTTGTTTTCATACAGAAAATGTTCTAGCTCCGTTTTCTTGTTGATAACTCCTTTTTGCATTCTAGTGCGTGATGTTGATACTGGGATTTTCTTTGTTTTCGGTCTTGTCATTCTGCTGGTTAGTACCAGTATATCTCTTCTTCCCCGTCCACAAGACGAGTTGAAGGGCCCTTCAGTAGCTGAGGGTGAGCTCCTTCGAGGAAATGGAGCCTGGCACTGCACATGTCTGGCGGATCCTCACTGGGCTAGCACCATTTCTGTTAATTCTGTCTCAAAGTGTCATGTAATAGCGTTTTGAGTAATGCTGTGGTTATCCCCTCCAAGAGTCTGCAATGGCACCCAGCAGGTTACACCATCTTTATTTGATGGAATTTGAAGTGAAAATAGGTAGGCCTACATAAAATGGTGTTCTGATTTCAAATGTGTTAGTTTCGATTGTGTGAGTCGAAGCGATCGCTAACCATCTTGGATTTCCAGTGCCCCGAAAAATCACCATGTGAGGAATTTTTTGATATTTGAATCATGTTTTGTCCTAGTGTTTTGCGCCGACCAACTTGAAACTTGACAGTCTTCTAGCACTATGTAGCCCTCGTCTTGATCATTTAAGTGGGTTTCTTGAGAATCCTGAATAAGTTATTTTGGGTAGGGTGCTGAACTGTTAGAGGTGTCAGAGGGCTAAAATTCTGCAGATAAGTAGAAATAATAAGTGCCTACTAAATGCAGCAATAAAATCGCTATGGAACATATTAACGATTCTGTTATTGTAAATATGCCTACAGTCTTCTATTTCCGTGATTTGCTAATAACTGAGATGATGCTAGGACGGTTGTCTCGCTGTTTGCTTTATCAAATTTGGAGCAGGTTTTCCTATCAGTGACTATTTACAGCAGTCCATTTTCACAAGCGGTTCGCGAGATATTACGACTTTCATATCGCATAACATTATGCCGTTGAAAATGCATTAACCAAAAAGCTGTACTCAAGGGCTTTTCACAATGATCATGACTTTATATAGGTTTTTGGATATGCTGATTCCGAATATAACAGTTTCGAAAGTGTCCTATCATTTCTTTGTCAACCAGGAGAGCCCCCTCCATAGCAGCCAAGATGGTATCCATAACAACAAAGTAACTATGTGGAATTTCGCGATAAAAATGATACTATATCAGTTTTCAGGTATGCCGAGTTATACTATCACGCTTTTGAAAGCGTCCGACCATTTGCATAGCAACCAGGCTGGCTAACTTAGCAACCGATATGCTCTCCATAGCATCCAAGTAACTATTTCGTGATAAAAATGGTTCTATATGGTTTTGAAATTCTCATTCTAAAGAGTGTCGAGAAAAGGTTCTCGTCTCAGTGACCAGGAGGCAAGCTACATGTCCCCACCCTCGTGCATCGTCGCTTACAGCTATATTATTATAATTATTATTATTATTATTATTATTATTATTATTATTGTTAACTGCAGTGTAAGATGTCACTAACTGACCTTTTACAGCAGATCAGGTGGCAGAATAACACCTCTTGTATCATTTATTTCAATTACCATTTAATGGTCAAGAATATTTTCAAAAAATTGAAGCTTCGTGTCTGTGAAAGTCCAGTTGTAAGCCACCAACTAAGGGTACCTTTTGTAAATATACCACGGATTTACAAAAGTAGTTCTTTGTTTGCCTGCAAATGGATATTTTCCAAGACTAGATTCGCGCTTAAAGGGCTTATGGTAAAAGGCCAACAGATTTCATGAGCCAGTTTTCATTTTCAGGGCTAGGGAGACACTGTTTGAAAATTTACTACTGAAATGACTGCCTCAGTTACCGAGCCAGTCATCTCAGCGGTAAATTTTCAAAAAATAAATATTTGCCACGGCCACAGCAGAGGGATTTTCACTGGCTTGTTTATTCAAGGGTTAAGTTGACAGAGATTGACGGACTTAGATACATAAGTCATTACATAATTGATTGTGATGTCAACCTACATGTGACGTAATTCATTATGCCGTTATATATTTGACAGAAAGATTGGATTCGTCCATTTTGTGATTGAATAAGTAATTATCAACTCCTATTACACTTACCAGCCACGCAGACACCTTCTATTGCTAGGTATCCCTTTCTACATTTGCACTTTCCTGCTGTTGCACACGTATCACCGCTACTATATAGCTTCTCACAAAATGAGTTTGTTTTCGCAATGGTACACTCGCTGGTCGCTGTACAAGGACCGTCCAATTCTGCCAAAATATCAAATAAAAAAACATTATTTAAGATGTCATTTCTGGATTGAGGGCTAACTGTCTCCAAAGGATTTCTACCGGGTCTCATAAAATTTGCTCCCATAGGCAGCAACAACGCCCAGTCAAATTGATTTCAAAATATTCAACAGTTTGCCTGTATTGTTTTCCGGAAATTCAGTTTAGGGTTCGATCTTTCCCAAAACAGACACAGTGTGGGCGTGGTGTAACTAGGAAAAGGCGGGTCATAGCTAAACTGTATTCATCCATTAGCATTAGTGAGTGGCGATGCTGAACACCTGACATAGCACTACGACAGTATATTGGCAAAATAGCATTCTATTTGGGTTGATACAAGTACATTATTTAATAAATTATTAAAAAGTGTACCAACACAGATACTGAGAAAGCGCTATTTTGACATGATACTGGTGCCGTGCAAGGTCAGATGTTCACGTAACCGTCACTCAGTCTCACCCCACAATAATGAATTAGGTACTATAATCTCACTCTGTCTGAGTACAGCGTATATTGCTCATAGTGATAGTCACTATACCACCACGCACCTCACCGATAATATTTGTTAGAATAAACCAGCACGATCATCTTATAATCGTGCTCGTTTATTCATTCATTTTGCTGGGTGGCATGCGTGGTGGTACAGTCGTAGGATGGTTACATGAATGTTAAAGTGTTAAATATATGATGTCATAATGAATTACATCATATGTATGCTGACATTACAGTCAAAATATGTAATGAACGACGTAGCTAAATCCGTCATAAACTTTTGAAAGTCTGTCAGGTGTACGAATACTATGTCTTTACTATTTGGTAAATATTCTGTTGAATATTTAAAAACTGACCACAGTCAAATTATTTGAAATTAGTTTCAAAATGTTCAACATGTGAGCTGTATCTATAGTTACCATGGAATTTGAAATTCAGGATTCAAAGTACATACTGATCACAACACGCGCAAAGCATCGATGGAGCCTACCGAAAGATGGGTGGGGAATAGCTAAAAGATCCATCCATTTGACAATCTAAATTTCTCTTTTGTCCTCTTGCCAATTCCAGTTTTTGCTATGTTTAATCCTTTCACCTACAGGTCCTGAAAACAATGTGGCATGGCAAATGATGGTGGTAGGCTAATTTCTCAATCCGAAAGAAGATGACATTTTAGAATGATGATTTTGAATTAATTACCTACCTACATTTAAAATCGCGAGCCCTTTCATTATCCATATGCTTGGAAAAGAACGAGGATAAATTTGTCTCCGTCCATCCATAATGTCATCTCCTCCCACACAGTTGGGTGGAATGAAACCAAATTTGGTATGTGGGTTACCCATATATTGCCTGACAATATTTATTCTTTTGCTCCACCGCATGGGTGGCGAAGGGGTAAAGAAGGTAAAGCAATTGATTGTAGTCAGAGATTGCAGATTTATCTAGATTTCCAAATTTTTCATAGTCCTGACCACCCTCTCGCATATCATTTGACACCCTCTCCATAGTTTTAAAGCCAGATGAGCCACTACACTTAGATAGCAGGACTAGTGATTACTAGATTCTACTATACCGCTTCAAATCTTCTTTGCAGACCCAGGGAAAACTATTTTTGAAATTTTACTACTGGAATGACTGGCTCAATTATGGAGCCAGTCATTCTAGTGGTAAATTTTCAAAAAACAGCCGTCCTGCACTGCAAATCGACATTTCTGAAGATCACAGCGGAGGGATCTTTGGCCACCTTGACCATTAAAGGGTTGACTTATCGAATTGTTACCATTGGGTTGGTCAGCTACAAGTTGTACTAGCCCTGGCCAATTTCTACTAGCCTCGAGCTCAGCCTAATTTGAACCTGTGCTCTCACAGATCATTTCCTCTTATGACATCCAGATTTTCACAGCGATCCGCTCCAGTCGCTGTGTAATGCACCTCCTCCGAAACCGGTGGGCGGAAATCAAACACATTTCGTATGTTACTATGCAGTGCAAGAGGCTGGCCATTTTTAGCTCGACTACAAAGTAAAACGCGCTAATGTGAGACACTGCACGTCGTCCGGTGGTGGCCAATTTGCGTTTAGCCCAAATGTTCTGTTTATATCTATGTTTGGTTAATCATACTGGAACTACACTTAAGCACATGCTTCTTTATAATGCCACGGCATCACACAATGACCTTGGGGTTAAAAGGTTAAGGTCATTGTGACCTTGGTAAAACACTTTTATTCCAACTAACATTTTCCGTTTAGCTCAACTTTTCTGTTTATATCTCATGTTTGCTTAATCATACTGGTCCCAAACTTGGACACATGCCTCCTTATATTGACACGGCATCATGCAATGATGTTCGTGGCAAACGGTCAAAGTCGCTGATATGCATGGCGACCGTCTGTCGTTCATCGTCCATCTGTCAACTTATGTTTAAAAACCTTATTTGGCTGGAAGGAGCCTAATGCTTTCGGTTTCAGAACTTGGATACAGAATTTTGTTTGGTCAATTTTTGTGTGTGAAAATCTTTATCAAAACGCTACTCCTCATTAACCGCTTGACAGATTTCAACCCTAGTTGGCTGGACATAAATTGTCAAAATGCATCTTCTCTATAACCGCTTGGTGGATTGCTTCCAAATTTGCCTGGAATGAGTCTATAGTGGTAGGCTCAAGAACTTCTATTCAGCATTTTGGGTTGTCGATTTTTGGTGGCCATTTGGATTCTTTGAAAACACCAGAACCATTAAAACACGACTCCTTAATTAGTGGCCCGATTTCATCGAACCTATGGCGATAGGCTTCGACATATCAAACGAGAATTTTGACTGGTCAATTTCTTTAGTGGCCATCTTGGATTTTTCTACAGTTGTCCATAATGGCTACCAGTATTTAAATGCAAATTGTTCAAATGCTAATGGTCCAGGCTGACGTTACAGACATTTGGGTCTCTTGTTGATAAGCCGTCTATATGTATTTTATGTTTGAAGTCAAGCTGCATAGTTCATTGCTCAACAAGTCAACAAGCCGAGATTAATGGTTGCATTCAGCCACATTTCTGGTATTACATTTGGCTCCTCCCTGGGTGTCCCGGGATGGGGTCGGGTAAAGAGGTCAAAGCAGTGAACATGGTGGATTTGCTATGACATGTCATCGACCAAGCAATCTAGTTATCACTTCCTTTCCATCGTCAGGTAGATCCAAGTTATCAGAGATTGTAACCAACTGCCTAATAGTCGGCCGGCCGGCCAAGTCAACAAAAAAATTTTTTAATGGCATTTTTTATTAGAAGCTGTCACCCATGCTGAATGAATTCTCAAAAGGGTCCTCTACAACATAGGGGTGGATGACAATCTCAATTTTGCATTTCTCCGGACATAGTGGTCAGTCTTGACCACTGGGGTCAACATTTTTTAATTTTAATTGTCTTCCGCAAGATAATCTCCGATCTTATGTCTTTCAGAAAATACAAGAAATATAATAATTGAATTAGTTTCAACGTCATAATCGCGGAATATAATCAGAAAATTACATCATAATAGATGGAAATTATTAACACATAAATACGATTTTCTCGGTTTTATTATTTTAGGTTGGTTTACGCAAATATTTAAATATTTTATCCAATAATTTAATATATTATTATTATTTATTAAAATATATGTATTGTTATTTGATTCACAGGTTTGGTTTGGATGTTTCAACCTTTTAATTGACGTGGACTGCTTGAGGACTGCTCCATACTCCACACACTTATTTTCATAGACGATTTCTCTTCAAACCGAAATCATGAGAACAAGCTTCCTGACTGGCCAGTTTTGCCACTAGTTGTACATACTCGATGTGACTACGTTGCCGTTTAATGTATTAGCAGTATATTGAGAGATCTAGTATGGTCATCATATTTGAATATCTTCTAAGAAGACTTTGCCGTCTACATCATAAGTACTATAGTACATCATCATTACGCGACAAGTAGTTTGTAAAACTAACTATTGGGTATCAAATGTTCTAAAGCATCTTTGCATTTCGCTTAGTGTATTCGACTTCGGAATTCAGCATCACACTATCACACACTGACCACTCTATTCGATCAGAAATTGTAAGAACAAAATCCCCGACTGGACAGATTTACCACTAACCTTACATAACATGTGTGACTATGATCCAGTTAAAATTGTTAGCAGTATATTAACAGACTTAGCCAAAGAAGATTTTATCACATTCTTATAACTATGATAGATATCGTCATTACTGTCAAAACAACTATTGTGTAGCAAGTTGTTTTCCAAAACATGTTTACATTATGCTTACTTAAATTGTCTTCACTATTATAATCTTTACATGAATAACATTCCATCGTTTGTATTAATCGGTTTATCGTGTGCACTATATATTTAGCTACTATATACTCACTAGTTGTTCACCATACTGTTACTGTCTGTTAGTATAGTTTATGTCAAGTATAATTTGATCCTGCATAATCAGCATATTGTAATGCGCAATACTCCCTGTAACAAGATGTTACTTGAATGATCTTTAGTTGCTTAATTACAACGAGAATTGAAAATGGCAAGTCCAGATCTCAATCCTGTACGTGTCCTAAGGAAGAAGAGAATTAGAGATGATTTAGATTTAAACCTCTGTATTTTTTGTCAGTTAGAAAAGCACGAGCCCTTGAGGTCTTGTTCATCTGAAGGCAAATGTCGGATTTCTCAGGTGCCAAAGAAAGACGACAACTAAAAGATACCGAGTCAACAATACTCCTCAATAATCTTAGTAATATTGATGAAGATGAATGGAACACGGTAACGATCAAGTGGCACAAAAACATGATATAGCTCATTCACGTCTGAAGATCTTCTGAATGCTTAAGGCAGAGGAATATCGCAGGTACTAGTTAGTATAGAGGTGAACATCTGGAGATACATCTTCTAGTATTCGAACAAACAGAAAAGCAATATCATTTGAGTCTAACCACTGCATGTTCTGCCAAGGAAGCTCAGTTCTGAAGATCCACAGTGTGGCAACATTTGCATTATCAGAAAAGAGTATGTCATTAGCCAACTATGATGAAATAATGAGGGTTAGAACAGCTAATGTTGTTGACCTAGTGGCTGCTGAAGGTAAATACCATTTGTAATGCTTAGTACAGTTCGAAAGGAAGGCACAGGAGACCCAAGCTCCATGTCAATCAACCGACAAATGTATGGACCAAGCGTTAGCCAGTCTTAACATAGAACTTCAGAACGGATTGTCACTGGGACATGTCTATGATATGGGAGATGTCTGGAAGCAGTACCAACCGATCTGTGAAAAGTTAAATGTTATTCCACCGGATAAGTATGCTTCAAGAAGACAGACATTCTATGCTGATGTTCATCAATGTCTTGGTTCAAAGGCTAGTTTTGTGCGACCATTAAACTCCAAGTCATTTCTTCTGATGTATCCAAGTGACGTATCCAATATTTCATTATTGCAAAGACTCTTGCACGATCATCATTGTCTTCCGTGTCTGAGGACCATTCAACATCTTCAAACCTTCAACATTATGGTGAGAACTTGCAGGAACTAGTTCACACTGCATTAAAATTACGAATTGATTTGCTAGACACACCTGGCCACATTGCAGCTTGTAAGGAAATTGACCAGGAGCACGTTCAAGCGGTTATTCCAGATAGTCTCAACTTGTTCCTAAGTGTTTTGTTGGGTGTAACACAACTACTTGAAAGTGACAGTGCTGGTGAGTGTGATGACGGCATTAATTAGGGTGATTCAACAAAGACAAGAGTGTGTAGTTTGGTGCAAGATATTGTATATGCCGTGTCTGACAATAGAAAGCTTACACCAACACATGTTGGCCTGGGGTTATCCCTTCATCAGGCAACGCGATCTGAGACGCTAGTCGATCTTTTTCATTCAACAGGACACACATCATCAGGCCGATAGACACATCAATTGCTACACATATTCTCAGACAGTTTGATAAATAAAATGGTGGCATATATGTACCAACTGGGATTGTGCCTTGCACACCAGGCCAGTTAATCCTCGCTTCTTGCAACAATATTGATGAACTGGAAGCCACGCAAGATGGAAAAAACACATTCCATTCCACTCAGATGATGCTATAGCAGCGTGGCCCTTACACCGAGTCTACAGATGACAGCAACCACGCCATTGGTAGGGACAAAGAGCTCAAGCATGATGTGATAGCCACATTACATGAGCTTGACAAAGTTATTTTACTATCCTGCAAGCGACCATCTCCTGTATTTCAGAGTGTTGCAGATATTGATATTGAAAAATGGTTCACTGAGAGTCACAATCGGATAAATGCAAGGTTAGTAAACCAAGCATGGCTTCTAGCACGCATGCAGGGCCAGGTTAACCAACAAGTTCCTTCATGGAGAGCATTTAATGAAGCAGTTAGCTCAGATACTGCAGCGGTAACAATAGCTGGAATGATGCCAATCCTTCAAGCACCAGCTAATGAAAACGACACAATGGCAACAGTTATGACCATATTTCAGTCAATATCACACCATCTTGGCCAGCCACACACAGTAATTACGGTAGATCAGCCGCTTTACAGCAGGGCTAAAGAACTGACATGGACATCTACAGAGAAATACATTCTACTTCCAGGCCATCTACACATTCTTTTCAATTCTCCCAAAGCCATTGGTCAACATATGGAATGTTCTGGTTTAGATGATGCATGGGTGGATGCAGATCTTTTTGCGCAGAACAGTACAGAGGCTATGATGACTGACAACGCTTACCATAGAGCCGTTTGAGCACATACGTTAGCTTATGAAGCACTGCTTAGAGTATTATGGCAATTATTTGTGGAGTGGCTTAGCGTCAACAATAAGGACATACAACTGGAAGCGGAGTTGAACAAACTCATAAATGATTTCAAAGACAAGGACACGTGCAATCAACTTGCTGATGATTTGGTACAGCTGACCGATGCCATTGAAAGGGAGTCGGTGCAACAGCTGTTTACTGAGTTTATGAAGGAATATGCTGGTCAAACAGATTTTATGTTTTGGACATCATATGGATATGGTATCAATCCTTCTTGACTTTATTAGAGCCAATAGAGAGGGGAATTGGCAGCTCCACATCGATGCTTTTACTGCAATGATTCGTTGGCTGACAATATATTATCACACACACTATGCCAGATGGCGACCCGTGTATCTCGCTAATATGAAGGCATTAGCATCAACAGCTCCAGAGGTAAATGACGAGTTTGAAAATGGAAATTTCGTGGTTAAGCGCAGCAATCATTGTTTCAACCAAGTCCCAGTTGACCAAGCAACCGAATGGGTAACTCGAATGTGCAAGCTATCCAGTGGTATAATTGGAATAACAGGAAATGATCCAGCAAGAGACAGGTTTTGTGTAACCTGGGCTGAGCGAGCACATGTCTCTCAGCAAACCAAGCTTCTATTAGGCATTAACGATGATGACCAGGCCATATCAACTCGTAAGGACGCATTGCCGTCACGGATAAAAGAATGATGAAGAATCTGTTGGCCGCCTAGTTCAAGAATTCAAACGGCTCAACGTATTCTGCATTACAGTGGTTGTTCCAGCAACAGATGTAGAAGATCTGCCTAGATCAACAGAGGGTGACATAGATGCTGTGGCAGGTGAAGCATTAAAAGCAGATCTCATTTCAATGCAACAAATGATATTGCTACAACTGACATTGAACTGGATCTATTGACAGCACGTGAAAGAGGCACATCACTTTTGAAGGAAAATGCAAGGGAGCGGCTTGTGACAGGGAGCAGTCCATTCTTTGAAACACTAAAGAAAAACAGCTCAAAGACATTTGTATCACTAGATATGACAAATTTTAAGACACCACAGAACGAAACAAAGGTTGTCGAAGCAGATCGAAAGCTTAATCAACAACTGTTTAATGCATCACAAGCTGGAAGAAAAGTAGAATTAGAGAATGTGTTAAAGCATGAATTATCTTGCCTGCCTCTTTCACTGGTCAAGCGAGATGGCCAGATGAATTTAATGACAAAGTATGACTATCTGATTTTGATGGACAGTCGTGCGTGATCATTGATGGACATGTATTAATCCAGTCCCTTGGGAAACCTACAACTTGTAGAACATTTGGAGATTATGGAGACATATTCTATTCCCGTGTGTCTGGATATTTTTACAAATCCGTTGATAGAGTGGACGTAGTTTTTGACCGATATTGCAGATCATCCATCAATGAACCAACACGTGACAAAAGAGCACATTCTAAACGGAAGGCAATACGAAAAATCATTGACAGGAGTGATGTCCCATTACCTCAAGCTTGGCAGCAATTCATTTGTCTTGGCGAAAACAAAGCCAACCTGGCAAGATTTCTCAGTGAATATATGGTCGAGAAGAGCAAGATTCTCCCTGATTACCAGGAACTAGTAACAGCTGGCGGTTTTGAAGATGAACACAAGGCTTATTCTAGTAAAAAAGGCGATGTTCAACAACTGTCAGCAAACCATGAGGAAGCGGATACTCGTTTGATCCTCCAGTCTACATCCAGCAGATGAAGGGTACATCAGAATACAACCAAGGTAGACGTGATGTATTTGCTAAGGGGAAGAAAGATTTGAAAATGTTACCACCAACGAAGGATGCCCTAGAGCTGCATTGGAAACGGTCAAACTACCAGGCAAAGATCTGGATACACGCAAGCACGCCAATTGTGAACATGGAGACACCGTCATCATGTGGTGGATGGACAGATGCTTCAAGTGGGCTACAGATTGTTTGGACTCGTATCCCCCCCCCCCAATTCCTCAAGTGTGCATAGAAATAATTGCATGTGGGTGTAAAACAAAATGCAGTCGAGCAAACTGTAAATGCTATGTGTCGCGGCAGATGTGTACTACTGCTTGTGGTTGTAATGCTGAAGATTGTTGCAACCCATCGGGACAATTTATAAATGGTTCAGATTCTGAGTAACATGATGAAATATGAAAACATATTGTTTTATATTGGATGATGGACGAGTACACCTCAGTAATAAACTAATGCACATGTACCTAAACAGAAGGAACTCTACTGTGAAGTATTTTGACCATAATTGGATTGGAAAACATTGATCGGAATTAAGCTCAAAATATTCAATAGAAAAGTTCTTGCTAATTAGCATGTTTGCTGTTTCTGGTACATGTTAACTTATCACACAGCTGTACTGTAACACTACACGTACGTGACTCGTTAATATAGATCTCACCTTCGCTCCAATTGCAATTTGTCCATACCTTAATATTATTTTTAATCTGTAAGGATAGGGATGTAAATGACAATGTACTATTATGTTTTAAAGACACTTGACAAAGTTATGTAAAACCTATATTTGCCTGACCATTATGCATTCACGCACGTTATGTAAAGACGTAGCAGATGGCTCACATAATGATGCATACTCATGAAATCCAGTCTATCAATCATGTATGAATGCCATTATCAATTACTTCAAATGCAGGCTGACATCATAATCAAATATGTAATTAATATTATGATAATATCCTTGTCTCTCAGCAAGCTAAGCTTCTCTTAGGAATTAAAGATGCTGACAAGGCTAACTCTTCTTGAACGTTTAATTCATGACGGAATGGTTTTGCATTTTGATAAACATTCACTTTACTGTTATGAAACTAATTTGATTGGGCGCTGTTGCTGCCATCGGCAGTAACAATGCCAAGTCAAAATAGGTTAGAAATATCCAAGAATTTACCTTATAGTTTTTCTGGACAGGGTGTAACTAGAGATGGACGTGGCTTGGCTAGAGATGGGCAGCGCTTAGCTAGATATGGGCGGGGCATGGCTAAAACTGAATTAATTCATTGTAGTAATCACCATGAGGTAAAATTACAATGCTTTAAGCCTAGATGTGGCACTGTAAAACAGCAAGCTAATTTAGTATATTTCATTATGTTTCAGTATAGATGTAGTATTGTTGTGGAATTTAATTATGCATAATCGGTCATGATATATCAAAATCTATATGATAATACATGTAAATTACAAACATAAAATTGCGTTTTACTTAAAACTGTGTTTGTCTTTATTATCAATGCAGTAACATGTCTCTTTTTGGACAAAAATCTTTTTAATGCAGCCTGCCAACAATAAATATGTCAAATTCTACTATTAAAAAGATTTTTGTCCAAAAAGAGACATGTTACTGCATTTATAATAAAGACAAACACAGTTTTAAGTAAAACGCAATTTTATGTTTGTAATTTACATGTATTATCATATAGATTTTGATATATGATGACCGATTATGACGTTAACCGTAGATAAATAAGTTGGAGCTTTACGTTTCCTTAAAGCCCTCCCGTTATAAATTACAGGAAAAAAAATATTTGCGTCACTTTTGACCCCCTGTAGTCAAGACTGACCATTATGTCCCGAAAAATGCAACATTGCGATTGTCATCCACCCCAGTGTTGTAGAGAACCCTTTTCCGAAGACATTCATCATAGATGACCACTTCTAACAAAAAATGCCATCAAAGCCCTTTTCTAAGCACATTTATTTAGGTTGGCCGGCCAACTATAAAATTGTCTTTTGATCGCATCCAAGAGTGTTAAATCTTAATGTATGATCACACAGCCTCCTTTGTTCAAATTTGACCAAAATCTTACCAGTTTGTTTCCGATATATCCATAGATTAATATTTCTACCCAATCTGGATCCGCCTGGGTTTTTGTCCAGATCACAGCCAAAGTCTGGAAATCCTTGTTTAGGTTATGTCGCTTTTTTGTTTTAAAATTTGAAACCAATCATACCAGTAGTTTATTAGATGCAGCTGCCGTCTAATAGTACACATCTATCAAAGTGTCTTGACATTAGCTCAACCAATCAGATTTGCCATTGGTGGCTTTTCCAACAATGTCTCTTCCAATCAAAGTTGCCCATGAGGCATTTTCCCAAATACATTACTTGCTGTCTTGAACGAGGTTAAATATATATATACAAGGACATCATCAGAATGGAATGGGGTTCCAGTTCAAGACGATCATCCACTCGGCACTAGATATACGAGATTTTCACTATAAAAACGAAGAGATTAGACGAATCCTGGGAAGAAACACTAAATTAAATCCATCTTCTGATAAATCGAAGTAACACTAAATTAAATCCATCTTCTGATAAATCTTGCCACAAATTGACTTAAATAACCAAAAACCTGTAGTACGAATCGATCAAAGTTTGCAAAGCACGTGAGGTACATGTACCAAGAAAATGTGTACAGATAACCGGGTATACCTAGACTAGGAACATTAAATTTATCGTAAAATTTTCAAACGTTACCAAACGTGTAGGGTGAAAAGTTAAATCCGTCGTTCAAAATGTTAAACCTGTAGTGTGAAAATTGATACCCGTCAAGATAAAATTCAAGCTGCATCTAAGTTGTGACATTCACAGTTTTAAAATAAATTAAAAAAAATTTAACAGATATATGGACAGACCTAGAGACCAACTTATACTAGTTGGGATTAATAACTAAAATTAAAAATAATTGCCTGTGTTTTTTCCAGACTCGCATATCTGTTCTGGACACCAACTATTTTTTAGCAGTAACACTGGGTGATTATTATCATTATTATTATTATTTTGTTTTTTATTTTTTAAATTATTATTTAGACAGTTAGTGATATATACCTGGATCACAACCTGCTCCTGCTTTAGCTCTAACAGTGTTTGCAGGACAAGATGCACACACATTATCAAGGCAGGCATCAGTTGCAATATCAGTACACTCAGCATTGGACCAACAGACACTACCAGTGGCTCCTACAATAATAATAATAATAATAATAATAATAATAATAATAATAATAATTAGATCTGTTCCATGAACACATATACAGCTTCCAAGTGTTCCTGCACTCGAACTAGACCATCCGTGTTTGCACTTCAAATCTTTCTTATGCTACATACACTAAGCCTACATTGCATGCATATCTCCAAGTCTGATCATTGTATGTGAAAAACATTTGTGACCAACTGACTGACCGACTGCCTGTCCATTGACTGACTGATGGACTAAATGCACAACCGATCAACTGAACGACTGACAGAGTATCTGACCGACTGACTGACTGACTGACTGACTGACTGACTGACTGAGCAAGCGACTGGCTGTCTGACTAAGAGACTAACTGCCTCACAGACTAATTTACTAACTAACCAAGTGACAAACTAATCAACTAACTAAGTAACTAACTATCCAACCAACCAACTAACCAACCAACACACCCAGCCGCCCACAAAAAAACCCCAAAACCAACCTACCAAACAGCCAGCCGGCTGACAGATCGACCGACCGACTAAACGACTGCATGGCTGGCTGGTTTATTGAGCTGCTGAAAGCAGCTAAACGGAAAGATGTCATAGAACTAATCCTCTTACCTGAAGGTAAACACATTGTTGTTCCATAGGCCAGATATTGCGTAGGACATTCACATGTAGTAGAACAGACCGCTACATTTATACTGCAATCAGAGTCCTCATTACACGACTCGTCAAGAAGGCCTGAAATCAGATAACATCAGGTCATGAAATAACAGGAGACTGATCTGTGGCAACTATCAGGTAACCAAGCCATTGACAACAGTCACAACCTATCATGGCCCTCTTACAACGAACAGCATAAATGTCACTGTAATACATTGCTAGTCAAGAAGACCAACCCCGATATTAGTAGTGGTTGAGTAAAATGTCAAGGTGCAGGCCAAGAGAAATCTATGTTTTCAGCACTGAAATTTATCCCTGAATTTGCTGGATCGTTGGAGCCAGGAATTGGAGTGGTAAATTTTCAAATAAATGGCTTTCTCTTGACATGAAACTAGACATGCCTCCTGATCTGCAATGGGCATTGGCTATGCAAAATTTTAGATTTTCAGGACCATTTAAACAGTGCACAGTTTTGACATTTGTGTATTGAAAATATGTGTACAGAAACGAACAATTTTAACAGATTTGTTACAGATCCCTCAGCGAAAACTGGGAGATCAAAATATTGTCCTCCTGAAATTGTATTCAGGCGATCTAGTGAAGGCTGGTTTTTTTGTATTATCTCCAGACTATTTTTAGGCTTGTAACATGACCACCGTAATATATAGTGCAGAATATTCACCAGGTAACAGTTACTACAAATTGTTCAGTGTTTATTTTGAAAACAGTGTTGGTGTACGCTGTTGTTGTCTATGAGATAAGCAGTTGCCATCATGTCCGCTTTCAAAATGTAACCCGTTTGCTTCTGATTCTGACATATGCCTAAGAAATTAGTCAGACCCTGTCCGATTGACCAATCACTGATCAATGCAGTCCCAGCTTTCGACAAATACCATAGTCAAGCAAATACATAGATCAGACAGAGCATAATACACGTCAGAAGCCTTCCACACCGCCCATGCATACACAGGCAACATTATTTTCTACTAGCTTCAGAATAAAAGATATTGACATATTCCCACTTAAAAAGGCCACTACTCTTGGTTTTTAGACGTAAAAATAACCGGCTTCAACATACTTAACGGGTTTTAGGGAATTGGGAAAACAAATATTTGGAAAACAGTAATTTTTTCTTATACATTACTTATACATGGTCACTAAAATTATGCTAATAGTTTTCTTTACACCTTTACAAACAGTCAAGCCTGCTCTACTAGGGACCACCTGGCGTTAGTGGTAAACAACTACAATCAGCCACCCCATCCCACTCCAATGTTTGGATGATATTGTAAACCGGGGAGGGGACTTGTGGCTGCTAGCTTGCTTGCCAAGCGCTCTGCATGGAGGCCAGTCATGGAGCATGCACTAGGTCAAGTTCGACTCCTAAACATAGTTAGATATAGCTAACTAGAATACCATTCGAACATCAAATAGTTAACTAGCTAGTCAACTATAGTCAACCGAGCACCCGAGCTTGGTTCAGATGGTTTGTCCGAAATTTGCGTAAATTTCAAAATGGTGGACACTGATCGCTTGCCACGAATAAATACATATACAAGTGTAAATATTTCACAAAATAACTTAGGTTTGATGAAATTATGTTTTCCCATTGTATGCCAATGTTCCCAATCCCATATTCCTTCCAACTTTATGTCATATGGACGCTTTTTAACGTCTTAGCGGACAAAACATAACCCATATCGTAGGTCATCAAACACACACGACAGAAAGGGCTAATGGATACTGGTACCCAGCTCCCAATTTTCAGCAATAGTAATTCAATGGAGAACCGTGTACCAACGAACTAGAGTTAACTATTCAGGGTTCGGATTGACATAGTGACTGCGCATATTCAGTAAACCATGACCTGACTATAGTTAGCGAGTCGAACTTGACCCTAGTTGCAGTGGTGTTATGGTTAGCTGGCATAACTGCACATCTAATTATGTGTGCTTCTGTCGATAAGTTCTCGCGAAACGGGTCTGTGTCTCACTCTCCCAGGATAGAGGGTAGGCAGCTTGAATATTGCCGTCCCTGTCATCCCTAGCCTTTAACCAGGAGATGGTATCACACCAGTAGCCTGTCTCGTAACCCTCTTGTGTCAACCACTCCTCAAAACGCTCAAAATGCCACTTTTATCAATCAACCATTTCATTTGTTAAGATTTTTAAAGACAATTCAAATATTTGCTCAATGACCATTCGCTGGCCAAGAGAACTGTGTTTGTAAATTTACCACTGGAATTTTGGAAAACATTTTTTTAAGAGTTATTTTTTTACCGACTTGGCGCTTACAGGGTTAATCGTCTAGGAAATCTACATTTCTGCTCAGTCCGTGTCCATTTGCAGGCCAAAAGAAGACTATTTTTGAAAATTTACCACTGGAATGACTGGCGCGGTAACCGAGCCAGTCATTCCAGTGGTAGATTTTCAAAAATAGTTCAGCAGAGTGAAGAATATAAAGGCCCAAAGGTTAATGCTTCCGTATAGCAGAACGAAAAATCTGCATAAATCGTCCGAGGAGGATCAGTGGTAATGATTAGGAAGTGACCATTACAATAAGTAATGGTACAGTTAATATGTCTGTAACTTAATTTAGTGTAGTCGTTTCTTACAGTATGGTACCAACATAAGACAATAATGAATTTAGACGTCTTCAATTTCAACCCCACACGTACAATAAGAAAAAGGAAAGCATAGGTCTAGAAAATTATAAAATTCACAAACATATACTAATTACTTTAAGATGGTTTTCAGCTCAACCCGCGAAACAGCAAATGTTTTGGAAATAAAGCAACAAAACAATAACAAATGACGAACACTGTTCACAGTCTATATTAGCGATCATGGTGATGATGGATTGTTGAGTAAGGTAGTTGTAGGAGTACTCTCGCCGTAAAAGGTAGTAAAGGCCTCACTCACGATCTGTGACATAAAACTCTATCTTCAGTTGTCTGATACCGCTTCCAGAAGTGCAGTCATAGAGTCGCAGTCTAGTTCTTGCGTATTTTAGCTCCCTCTCAACGTGTCTATGGCTAGCTCAGGATTCAAGTGGTCTCAGGGTGACGGCTGGGACCGTTAGCAGAGCCGATAGCGGAGAGGCGTGTTCGTGGTGTAGATGATTCTAATTTGTAATTAATAATTAACCCACTGATGCCTAAATGGGCATTTCAAAACACTAAGTACAACCGGAGGCAAACTAGCTCATGGCCCATCCCTAGCTAAGCTCCACCCACACCTCGCTTGTTTTGGGATTGATCGATCTCTGAACGTCCTGACTATCCTTTTCCAAAAAACTATACAGGTAAGCTGTTGAAGATTTTGAAACTAATTTTACTGAGTGCTGTTTCTGCCTATGGCAGCAACGGCGCCCAGTCAAATTAGTTTCAAAATATTCAACAGTATGTTTCTTAAATAGCAAAAGCATACAACTCGTATAACGTGCCATACTGTTAATCGTTAAAGACGGGCATACTCGAATCATTCATGATGCCATGATTATGACGTCAGCATACACATAGCGTAGTTGATTATGACGTCATATAATCGAGTGAGGAAATGGAGCGGGTTGAGCGCTAGTGACCAAGAGTTTCCACCTGATTATACCTGTCGCCCGGAATACAGTCCTCATGCTGATTTCGTTCAGCGCATCCGCTTATAAAAGATTTAGGAGAGGTCATGTTGCCCATTACATCACTGACTGAATGAATCATCAGGAACGATTCTGTATTTTCATTTTATGGGCACGTTTTTAAAATAGCGCAATGGGATCTGGTGTAACGCCAGAGCTCCCGACCCTGGTAACTGGGAAGTAATTTTCTGGAACATCCTTATTATTCTGTCTCGTGGAAAGATTCTGAGAACAGTTTGAATCCTGAAGATAGATGATTAGCCCCTTTGTGTCAACAGCGCCTCAAAGCACTCAAAATGCTATCAATTAACCATTTAAAGTCCTAGATATCTCAAAGAGAATTGCAATTCTCACTCAGTAAATGTCCAGACAATGTGAGTAAATTTGCCACAGAGATTTACAAAAATAACTTTCTGTTGCCACACATTTTGTTCAGCGTCATCATTAAATTGTTAATATTCACGAACATACAACTGTTTGCTTTAACAGTATACGTGTGCAGGCCAAGAGAAGACTATTTTTGAAATTTCACCACGAAAATAACTGACTCGGTTACCGAGTCAGTCACTCCAGTGATAAATTTTCTAAAAATGTTCTTCTCGGGGGTGGGGGGGGGGTGGGGGGGGGGGTTCCTGGAAGGAGAAGATAACAACCTAGTCTTTAGACGAAAGCTTAGGAAGTGGAGTTATAGACGGTGAGTCTAATAAGTTGTTACATTTGGTGGCAGTTTGGTGGTTTGTTAAACAATAACATTGCTCCATGGTTGGTGAAATGTTATTGTTAACCGTGAGTATCCATTTTATTTGACGGTTTCGTTGTGCCACCATCGTGTTTTGAATTTTACAATCTAAATGTCAGATTGGAAATATTTGATTGTGATTGTGATAGTATTACGATCGTGCATTTTTAGGATTATTTCGTGGTTGTTGAATAATATGGTCGGTGGTATGTACTGCTAACTGTGTTCAACGATTAGGGATCTTCGTTTAATCTAAACATTGTTTTGCAATAAATGATGTAATAAATAAATGTTTACTGGTGGGTCATTCCAGAGCTAACAAATTTGACAATCTTTCTTTATACCAGAAGCCAAATGATCTGGACATATCATTTACTATAAAACGTGGAGAAAAGACAGAGGATTTAAAGGAATTAAAAATTGGATTTTATTAAACAATTACCATCAAATGTCAATCTATTTGTTAAAATTGCTTGCGGAATCAATGACCTTCTTAACAAAATTGGTCATGAGGGTGGTATCGAGCTAGAGATCTCTTCAATTACCATTTGTACATTTTTGCAATTATTATAAGGTTTTAAATCTGATATTAAGAATCTGTGTCCTAATGCTCTTGTAGGATTTGTAATGATCCATGCAGCGAATATCCCTCATTATAGGCTAAATCGCATCAAAGAAGGTAGATTAACTGAGCCTAAGTTTTTTGAAATTGAAGTGAAAGCTTTTCAGACACAATTAGTTAATAAAATTCATTTCATTAGTAAAGAACTCCGATCAGAAAGCAATAAACAACAGTCTGGTCATTTGCGAGGCAGTTGGACGGTACCATGGGCAGATGAGATTATAAAATGCCATAAGAAACGATATGGGAAGGCAAAGAAATTAAAAGTAGTACCACAATATTTGTACCATAAGCTGTATGATGGGATCCGTGCGAAATCGGATGTGAAAAGAAATTGGCCTGATAGTATAATTGAAGCATTTCAGGCAAATACTGAGTATACAAGTATAGAGGCACTAAGCTTGAATATACTGTACATAACAGTGTTGCAACTAAACGAACTCATGAAGAAATAGTGATGTCAGATGACACCAGTCAGGACGAAGATACAAAGTGTTAGAAGTGTCGACGTCATTAAATATTGTAAGTTAATGTTCTACTACATAATTATGTTACTGATATGGCCGAGTCTAAACATTTAAGACATATGCTTGTTACAAAGGCCCCATCTGTCTTTGAAGGTAATCAAGGGAATGACTTTGATTGTTGGATTGAGAGATTTGAGACCTGGGCGAATGTGTATGTGGACGGACGATGACGAAACCAAAATGAAAATTTTTCCAACTTTATTAGGGAATCAAGCTATTTCAGTTTATCGTGAATTGTCAACCACAGTTAAACTGGACTACAACAGTGTGAAAGAGCAATTTGTTAAAGCCTGTTCATCAGTTGCAATGATTGATGCGTTTAGGTCTGAGTTGACATCGTACACTCACAATCCTCGAGAAAATTTCGTTGTGTGTATTGGGGAGTTGCGAAGCCTTGTTCGACGTGCTTCTCCTAAATACAATAAAGAAGCACTAGAAGATATAGTTTTAACCAGAGTTTTAGCCAGAATAGGGGATATAGGGAGGTAGATAAGCCATAAAGATCCCAAAGATGTAGAAGAAGCCTTAGAAAACGCAGCGAAATTAGAATGTAGACTGGCCATTGAGCAAGCCAAAACTACAACCATTCGTCAGGTTTCTTCAGAAGTTATATCAAACTGTGAAACAAATAAAACAGAGGCATTGTCACAGAAAATGACAGAAGAAATGCAAGAGTTAAAAACACAGGCTGCCGCACTGCAAGTTATTAAACGGGTAAAGGGACACAAGGGCCCTGCCACACTTGTGGAAGGTATGGGCATTTACCAGGTGAATGACCTAAAAACCATAGAGCAGTTAGCTATGATAATGGTCCTCAAAATTAGATCTGTTATGCTTGCGGTGGGACTGGTCATTTTGCACGGGAATGCCCTAGCAGAAATCGTAATAACATTACATGGGGCAGATCCAATTTTGGCACACGGAGTCGAGGATCCTCACGAGGCTATAATAACAACAAACAGTTAAACTAGAACCTACCAAAACAGAGCCCCAGCTTTTGGTAAACAGCGTAGGGGCGCCCACAGCAATGCCACCCACATCAACATTATGTGAACTTAATCTGGAAGGTATCGACACAAAAGGTTTGATTGATACTGGATTACATATTTCTTTAATTAGTGACAGATTTAGAGAAGGTTTTAAGGTACTCAAATGTCATCACTTAAATGCAGAAATTAACTTCCAGGCAGTATCTGAATAAATCGCCAGTAGAACTTCTTGGTTCGAGCAAACTTAAAGTGAAGGTAGGTAGTCTTGAAACTGAATTTACCTTTTATGTTTCAAGGGATATGGCACAACCCATTCTGATCGGCTGGGATTTCTTGCAGGTACAGGAAATTTTGACTAACTTCAAGGAAAGTTGCTTGAAATTTGATTGTGGGTCGGCTCTCTTGTTACCACTGTGGAAAGCATTTCTATGAGTCTGTTCAGCCATTGCAGCTGCAACTATCAGTATTGAATCCCATTGTGAGTTGGCAGTTTATATAAAACTTAACCCAGTACATCCATATGATATGGTACCGGATGCTTACACTGATGTATTGGAATCTGATAATGTTTTTAGCAAAAATGAAGGGTTAATGATTGCACGAACTGCAGGGTCGGCTAAAGATGGAATGTCTTGCGTTAAAGTTATGAATATAACTGAACATCCATTGATTCTTAACCAAGGTACCCCCATTTGTATGTTCAATTCAGCAGTTGAACAAGGGGTTAAAATAGCTACAGTAGGACTATATGAACTCATTAATATTCACTCTCTTAGTCAAAAGCCAGTTGAAGTAAAAGAGCCTGTAACTATTCCTCTCGATAATAAGATAGTATCGGCATCTCAGAAAACGGAGGCCCATCGATTAGTATCTGAGTATAAGGATATCTTTTCAACATCAGATAAAGATATTGGCAGAACGGATATTGTTAAGCACAAGATAGACACAGATGGCACCCCACCAATAAAACAAGCTCCTCGTAGAGTGCCAGTTCATCTGAAGATGAGGAACAGGTACCCAAGATGTTGGACAATGGAATTAATGAGGAGGGCTATGGCCCTTGGGCATCACCAATAGTGGTGGTTAGAAAGAAGGATAACTCTTTTCGATTTTGCGTTGATTATAGGAAATTGAATTTTGTCACGCACAAGGGTGCGCATCCTCTACTGAGGATTGACGATTGTTTGGATGCTCTGGCAGGATCAAAGTATTTCAGTACAACGGAGTGTGTAAGTGGTTATTGGCAGATAGAAGTCGACGAAGATGACCGAGAAAAAACTGCATTTACAGCTGGAGCTAATCTATACCAATTCAAAGATATGAGCTCCGGTTTGACAAATGCACCTGCAACATTCCAGCGACTAATGGATTTTGTTTTAAGTGGTTTACGTTGGCGACCATGTCTGGTTTATATAGATGGCATAATTGTGCTTAATTCAAAGTTCGGAGAACACTTAAATAGGCTACGCAAAGTCTTTGATTGCCTTAGGACTGCTGGGTTGAAATTGAAGCCATCCAAATCTCAATTTCTGAAAGACAATGTCACATTTTGGGGTCATCAGGTGTCTGCTGGTGGTATTGTACCAGACCCAGGAAATATTGAGAAAGTTGTTCACTACCGAGAACCAACGTCTATGTCAGAGGTTAAGTCCTTCATAGGGTTTGCCTCATACTACCGAAGATGTATTGCTTCATTTGCTGAAATTGCCCAACCATTGCAGCATCTAACATATAAACGTGTTGAGTTTTCTTGGTCAGATGAGTGTCACAAGGCATTTTTGAAATTGAGGAATTGTTTGATAGAGCATGTGATCTTGGCATATCCTGATTTTAAGCAGCAATTTATCCTGTATACATATGCTTCTCATTCATCAGTGGGTGCGATACTGGCACATGGCCATTGACATGGTGAGGTGGTGATCTCTTATGTCAGCAACATTTTAAGTACATGTGAATATAACCGTTATACATATGACAAGGAATGCTGGACGGTAGTGTGGGCAATTTGCCATTTTCGACCTTATTTATCTGAGCCAAGATTTGGGGTAGTAACTGACCACAAACCTCTCCTGAACAGCTGTAACATAAAACCTGGGAATGATCCTACAGGGAGAAGGGAACGGTGGTCAATAGAATTAAGTGTACATGATTTTATCCAATAGACACAGAGAAGGTTCCTTGCACACTATCACAGATGCAATTGCCAGTTTGCTTAACAGTAAAGTCATTGCTAAGTTGGTGGCGGCATGTGGCCGCTACTTTGATTTAGATACTTTGGGTATGACATGTTTATATCTGACTATTTTACCTGCTTGCCCGAAGCATTCACAATCAAAGACCACAAAGCAGAGACTGTTGCTAGAGTGTTAGTGGATGAATTCATTTGCAGATATGGAGCTCCAGGACGTGTGCATACAGACCAAGGCAGAGTGTTTGAGTCAGATCTTTTTAAAGATGTGAATAGGTTACTTGGCATACGTAAAACTCGCACTACACCATATCAATCACACTCTGATGGACTTGTGGAGCGATTCAACCGATCGTTGTGTTCAATGCTCAAGATGATGGTGTCTGACAATCAGCGTGATTGGGATGAGATGTTGCCCAACGTCTTGCTGGCCTATCGTTCAAGTGTCAACAACACTACAAAATTCACTATGTATTACCTAATGCATGGGAATGAGATGGCTCTCCCAATTGACGTAATGTATGGCTGTACTTCTGAGGTGTTTTTAGGCATTACTGACTATGTGACCAAGCTAATGGAACTGATCGATTACTCCTTTGATCTAGTTTCCCAGAATACCACAACAGCACAACGAAGACATAAAGTGAACTATGACCTCAAAACATCAGGTCCTGACTTGTTGTAGGAGTCTGAGTAATGCTCCACACTCCAGTGGTAAAGAGGGGTTGTGCTAGGAAACTATCTAGATTTTGGACTGGTCCAATTTTCATTGTGAAGAACCTAGCAAATAATACATTCATAATTAAGCAGGAGGGGGCTCGTAAGAGATTAGTGGTCCATTTTGACAGGTTGAAGAAATATATACCTATTCATTTCAAAGACACTACGACAATGACAGACAGCATGATAAAGAAACTGCAGCAATGACAGGTGCTGGGCAGAAGGGTGAACCAGTTCATGAGCCCTCTGTTTCTAGTAGTAGTATGATACACGCTACTGGCAATGGGGCTTGTGTGCCAATTAGATTACCTCCGGATGAGAATACCGTGTCTGGGAATAGTGATCGAAAGGGAGAAGAATCCCAACTGATCAGATTTGATAATGATAATGTTACCCAAGTACATCAATGTCCCATTGATGGTGGACAAGTGTCTCCCAACGACTCTGTAAATGCGCGTATTACCATAGATGACATTGCTGAGGGTGCCCCTCACCAGAGTGTGACGGTTCAAGAGTTCATTCCATCTCAGGTTACTAGAACTGGTTGTAGAGAACTCGATGTCCATCACACTTTGGTGATTTTGTAACCTAGTTTTTCTAAAGTTGGGTTTGTATACTGTAAATAGCACATTGTAGGTATTTGTAAGAAACGTATAAGAGTGCATGTATATGTACATGCCTTCTTACACTATTATTACAGCAAATGTGGATATGTACAGTGTAAAAAGCAATACACCGCTCTGTGTTTGGGGGCATGGTGCCGCAAAACATTCTAGGCCAGGCATCAATTTATTAGTTAGAATAATCCCTTGGTTTGGGTGGAATGTTACCGCTGTACCAAGTCACACTCATAGTTTTAGTTTATATTAACAATGACACACAGGCGTGTCTTATAAAAGGAGGAAGAATGTAAACCTAACCGTGTTTTAGTGTCGTTTCAGATTCTTACTCTCGGGTTACCCAACTGGAGTCCAGGACAATGAATGGCGGGAGTTTCCTGGAGGGAGAAGATAACAACTTAGTCTTTGGGCGAAAGCTTAGGAAGTTGATTTATAGACGGTGAGTCTAATAAGGTGTTACATATTTATACCACCTAGTTATGAAATACTTTTGCAAATTTGCATAATAGACATAGAAATTGTTGCATTAATGCTTCCTATGTCAAAAGCATTTCAGAGCATTCAAAATGCTACTCAAATCAATTATCCCTTTAATGTCTAGATTTTCCAAGAGAATTATAATTTGTGAAGGCCAATAGAATACTATTCGAAAATAGCTTTTTTAAAGTCCTGCAAATGGACATTCCTCAAAACCATTATAGAGGTATTTTGTGGCCGACTTGACCACAGCAGTGGCTATGGTCAAGAAGATTAATGTCTCTGCATAGCCAATGTTCATTTGCAGTCCAAGAGAAGATTATTTTTGAAAATTTACCACTGGAATGATTGGCTTCCTTCCCGAGCCAGTCATATCAGTTGTAAATTTTCAAAATTACTCTTCTATTGGACTGCAAATGGACATTTCCTCAAGAGGAATGAAGAGGCTGCAGTGGGCCAATTTGACAATTAATAGGCGAAGTTCACACAAGAGGGGTTGCAATGTTTCCAAAAAAACCCATTGAGTCATGTGAATTAGCACAGTGTTGAACACGATGTTAGAAATGTCCTGTTGAATATCTTTGACTTAATTTGATGTTAAATATGTTTGTCTTCAACATATTCAATATTACATTTTACTTTGTTTTGAAAGAATGTTATGTCTGAGCTGTACTTAAAGGTGAATAGTCACACCAGAATGCTAAAAATAAAATTGGTTAAATTGTATAATTTTAGAGGCTTAGATTGTGAGCCTCTATGTAGGGAAGCAAAATCAATCTTAACATGTGATGCTGTCATTTCCTATGAACAAATACATAATTTTTGAAGTTGTTAAATTGAATTAATTTACACGGAATGAAACCATCATATGTTAAGATTTATTTCGTTTCATTACAAACAGGTATACATTTTAAAACTCTCTAAAATATACAATTTTACCACTTTTGTTTTGAAGCATTTTGGTGTGAATATGAGTAGTTATGGGTGCGGCTGAACGTTATTGTTCTTCCCAGCAGGGGTTCTTCGAGAACAATGGGGTTTTCAGGAGATCAAAGGAAGTTCAAGTGGAATGGAATGTTGAGAACAACAATGGCGCTCAGGGGCACACGCATTCTAGAGAACAATGACGACTGTAACGCCAAGTTTTTCTCGATAACAATGATGCACAGCCGCACATGTATATTCACTCTGGAATGATCTATTATTTTGAATACGTTGACCCTTAAAAGTTGTGTATTTTACATTTGAACGTAATGGTGGCGCACCCCCCTCCGCGGTTATCTACCGTGGTAGATAATGTAAAAATAATAAGAGAGTAATGTAAAATAATAGAGTTTAAGAGGTGGTCCGATAATGTAGGTGGTAGGAGGATGATGATGAGGATGAGTTTGAGGATGAATGCAATGCCGGCCTGTCTCTGCCCGGCGCTGTTCTCCGCGCGTATATAAGCGCACCTGTCTAGCTCACTGCTGCTATTTGTGCTTTTCTAAAGAAACGTATAGAGATTTTAAGAGAATAATTCCTAAAAACATTTTATATTAACGAGTAGTAAATTGCGTTAAAGACATAATAAAATGGCAGATAATTTAAGCGCCGATATTAAAGAATGTGAAGATGCTGTTAATGTGATTTTGCAGCAGATGCGTGACGACGATGCTGCAAGATTAAACGTGGATCTATCCAATTCGCCTGATGAAGATGTGGATCACCTTTTAAGTCTGGGTTCTATGTTGTATGAACCCTACTTTTCAAATCCGCACATATCTGATGAACATAACGACGTTGCATTACACGAAGTCATTCCTGAACTGTCTGATACCGATGCTGATTTTTTCAATCATTTGGACGATTTATACGATTATGATGTAATCATACCTGAGCAACCTGCTTCTATCGATGATCAAACCATACATACTATAACTGAACAATCTATTCCTGATCTGAGTACCGTACCATCATCATGTGTTAATTATCCTCATAACGTATGTGACGTAATTGACTCTAATTATTCGACCGATGTACGTGATGGACACGATCGAAATTTAATTGATGTTGTGCCTTTCGCTAATGACCTATCTCAGGATGTAGGATGACTTCTTAATGATTACGATGTAAATTTATTCTACGATGCATCCCTTCTTGACTTTCTTGTGGCTTCATCTAATGACCTATCTCAGGATTTAGCATGTCTTCCTAATGATTACGACCTAAATTTATTTGATAAAGCGCCAGTTCCTGTACGTATTGAGCCTTCTACTAATGACATATCACCGGATTTATCCTGCCTTCCTAACGATTCCGACCTAAATTTATTTGATGTCGTGCCAGTTCCAGACTGTATTGTGTCTTCTGCTAATGACATATCGATGGATTTATCATGTCTTCCTAACGATTCCGACCTAAATTTACGTGATGATGTGCCGGTCTGTATCGAGCCTACGGATAATGACTTATCTATGGATATAGCATACCTTCCTAACGATTCCGCTTATCGCATCGATGATCCTACTCATCAACCTCTTATTGACACGTGTGCAAATCATTCGACAGATGAAATTAGTCTCATCACTGACGAAATCAGTCGATGTATATCAGAAAATATAGTGCTTTCAGATGATTTCCTTAATCATTATTTGCAATGCGTTCACCGCGAGCACGCACAGATCGGAGGGTCGGTAGTTGATTATACCGACTATATATCTGTGGAGACTGGTCGCAAATACCGCGAAGGTACTGAATATAATGTACCTTTTAAAAGTTATCCTATAGCCGATACACCACTTTCTCATTCTGAGTTCGTGTCAGGCGTCTTTCAATCTTTACTCGATACGTATAGCGAATATAGTAATGTTCAGTCGAACGATCACGTGAGAATCGAGTTGATTCACCCTTCTTTGGAAATGCCGATAGTGATGGATTTTATGCTATGAACGAAATTACGCCCGACATAATTTTAGAATCAGTGGAAAAAGTCATTCAGTCAAATACTGATTGTAGGTTATCAGAGGGATTTGAATTTCACGTTTTTCGTGTAGAGGACTACAACTCGGGTGGGCGAAATGATACTCTCACAGGCGTGAGCGATTCTAGATATTTAAATTTATTAAATTTACATTCATCCGATTTAGATGCGTACATGCGTATAAAAAAATGTATCATATCCGTATGCGTCGAATATCCATTCTGTTTCGCGACAGGAATATTTTTAGGAATAAAATATATTGAGAAAATGAACAAATTAATCTCTGCAAAAGAATGGAATAATTTGAGACGTAATAAAACATATTTGACGCATATGGCGCGTGAATATCATACAGCTTGTAGTATTCCTGTACGCGAAATTAATAGTACTGATTGGAACAAATTTCAGGAACATTTTCGCAATCAATTTTCTATTCAAGTCTACTCAGAGTCAAGGCATGAACGCCTATTCGGTTGCGCTTCCCCAAGTTTACCGTGCATAAATCTTATGCATTCAGAACGTGATAATCATATATCCTTAATCACGTCTATGGCCGCATTTATTTTGGTACGTGATTACTGTACGCGGTGTAATGCATCATACTCTAGTGATCACTCATGCCCTGCATGCTGTCGTAGTTGTCAGCACTGTTTCAGTCGCATACGTAAAGATGACGATGAACATGTATGCGGTATGATAAAATGTCACACATGTAAAGAAAAGTATGTTATTACTGAAAATCATACGTGTTATCATAAAGTAATTGAAGAACCTATTATGTCATTATTCCACGCATGCTCTATGCGTACGAATGCCGACAATTGTAGTTACGAATGTTTTCAAAAATAAATCATTTACGATACAGAAACATATTTATCGCCTATTGTCAGTAGCAATACTAATATTCTAGCCGAGCATAAAGTCAATCTCGTGTTTGCCAACATATGTTGTGATGCGTGCCTCGAGCAAGCGCTCGAAGACGATTGCTCTACATGTCATCGAGGTACGAATTATGGATATGTTCGCTTTCACGGGTTAGACGCGGTGGATCAGTTCATTAGATGGCTGACACGTGTTAAGGCTGCGCATGTCAGTAAACGTATCGATAGAAAATATGTTTTCTCTGACTACTTGTTGATCGCTCACAACGCACGTGCCTATGATTCCCTTTTACTCCTTCAATGCATTTGCAAAACCGATAATCCGCATCTAAAACCTTAAAATATTATCATGCGCGGTCGTTCAGTTCTCTCATTTGACGTAGGTACTATTCGGTTTATCGATTCCATTAACTTTTTTCCCCTTTCATTACGTAAGGTGGGCGATGCTTTTAATCTTTCTGTTCGAAAGGGGACATTTCCCCATCAGCTCAACACGCCTCAATATTGGGGTACGGTAATACCATTTCCCGAGAGGGAGATATTCTGTCCACAAAATATGAATGCAATTGAATTAATCGAATTTGATCGCTGGTACAACGAGCAGATATCTAGACACGATCGCTACGATGTCGATAAAAATCTCATTGAATATTGTAATGATGACGTAACCGTCTTACGTTTAGCCATGTCTAGATTTAAGACTTTATTTTCTGAATCGACGGATGGTAAAAACCCATTTGTAACAGGGATAATGATAGCTGGAGCGTGTAATGCAGCATATCGTGCTTTATGGCTTCGACCAGAGAGCGTGCAGACTATACCCGATTTCTCACTAAGAGCAAAACGTGCTTATTGTGTTTTGGGTGTAGAATGGATGGAATGCAGTCAATGCGAGGGTCGCCAAATCGCGCATGCGCTAAATGGTGGTGAACAGAAAATATGCGGCCATTATGTGGATGGAATTGATGTATCTGAAAATATTCTTTACGAGTTCTTAGGTTGTAAATTCCATGGACACGAGTCTGCTTGTTGCGGTGATAAGCGTGATACGACATATACACCATATGGTGATCAGACATATGAAGTTGCGTATTCCGCGCTTCAATGTCGCATTTCTTTATTTGAATCGCGTGGATATACGGTGAGAATTATGTGGGAATGCGACTTTAAGAAACAAGTCGCTGATTCCTCCGAGCTAAATGATTTTATCACCGAATTGGACTTGGCACACCCAATATCACCACGTGATGCGCTATTCGGTGGCCGTACATCCGCGATTCGTTTATTTATGGAAGCGGATGAGCATACCACATTCGAATATTTAGACTGCGTTTCCATGTATCCTTCAGTGATGAAACAATGTAGTTTTCCAGAAGGGTCATATATGGTTCTAAGAGGTGATGACTTGAGTGATAAGACGGTGCATGACTTCTTCGGTCTTATTAAATGCAAAGTCCTTCCACCTCGTGATTTATACTTTCCCGTGCTACCTGCTCGAATAAATTCGCACCTCATGTTTGTACTATGCGACGAATGCACAAAAAATGAACAATCTTCTGTATGCGAACATACGGAAGAACAGCGCAGTTTATGCGGAACGTGGACCACTCCAGAGTTACAGCTAGCTATACGCAACGGTTATGTCATTAAAAAAATGTATGAAGTATGGCATTATTACGCATCATCGCAATATGAGCCACATGGCGACGATGGGTTATTTTCAGAATACATTAACCGTTTTCTGAAAATTAAACAGGAAAGTAGCGGTTATCCTGATTGTGTCGGTAGTGAGAGTGAAAAGGCGAATTACGTGGCTGACTATTATAAACATGAAGGAATACAGCTCGACCATGCCAAAATATCGTATAACCCGGGTTTGCGATTTGTCGCTAAATCCTGTTTGAATATTTGGTGGGGACGATTTTCTCTTCGTGATCATAAAAAGAATAGCATGATATCAACACGTAAAGGTCTACTCTCCCTTCTGAATGATAAAAGTAAAACTGTAGGCTCCATTTCATTCCTGAACGATAGTCTTCTAATGGCCTCCTATTCGGTCAATGACGAGTACGTTCAGTCACCATTAAATACCAACTGTATTCTTGCATCTTTCGTGACAGCCTATGGCTGAATAAAACTGTACGAAGTCTTGTCCTTACTCGGATGCCACGTAGCCTATCACGATACGGATTCGGTGGTATTTAGTACACGTGAAGGTGAGCCGTCCATTCAAGATCGAAGTGGGTATCTAGGTTCTTGGACTAGTGAAATCCCCTCCGATTACGAATTAACAAGTTTTTGCGCACTCGGGTCAAAAAACTAGATTTAAAAACGAAGCGTCGAGGCGATCCATCGATCGTTAAACAGGTGACGAAGGTTAAAGGTTTAACGCTCAGTACCCAACAATCAAAACAAGTTAATTTTGATACAATGAAAAGATCCATCGATCAAATTATAAACGATGGTGGAATTACGGATAGTAATAGCGTACTATTAAGCTATCCATCAAAGATCACGTGCACCGATCATTTTAGAATTCTTTCAGTAAATAGCAGTAAGAGATTTATCATCAGTACGATACGGTTACACTAGCGTAATATAAATAGCGACAGTGCACTTTTGTTCAGTCAGTACGTAAACAATGTCGGTGTCATCCATGTCCGCCAAAGCCGCACTAGCTGCTCGCGCTATGGTATCAAATATTGCTAGTCTGTGTAACGATGATAAGGATAAGATGCGTACGTTGATTATGAGGAGCATGCGGTTCACTTTAAGAGATGACAAAATTAATGCCGGAAGAATTATACCCATGTCTGAAATTAGCAAGGGTTTATTAACCGAATATGGGATAGACATAGTGCATTGGGTTCACGTATTATTGCTGCGAAGCTTCATTAATCAATGTCTTTCACATTCATAACTTATGCTTAGTTATCGCATGCATTACTAGCCTTATATTACCGCAAAAATATTATGACTGAAAGTTGTTGTCATACGCCATGAACTTACAGTCAGATAGTTTTCTAAATATTTTGCGCATCCAGCGATAATACGCGTCGACTTTATTGTATCGAGTCTCTCAATCATGTAATGGTTAAAAAGTTGGTCGCGCGCGTTATTGCTCATAAAGTGTGCGCCGGTAGAAGACGGTGTCTTATACCGCATGAATATGTACGTTATTGATCGAACAAATGCGCTCCATAAATTCATATTAAGTGCGTCTATGCACGTCATTGTAATGTACGTGCTCCTCTGTATGTCATTGTATGCATGGTATTTACACCAGATGTCATTCAATCCGTGTGCGGCTGTTCGTTATTGTTACTAATGATATATAAATGCATCAGTTTCACGCTATGATTATTCGATCTCCACGTTTTCGTCTGATCCTTGCATTAAATATTTAAATCGCTCGGTGTTTTGGTGTGATCTTGGTAATTCGCGTAAAGTGTGAACAATACGTATTGGCGAAAAGTGGTGTATCGATCTACAGCAGTTTCATCCTGACGGTTATCCCACTAAACGCAGTTTATATCTCAGCGTAGCAGCATTTAATCAGCTATTACAGATCATACCCGATCTTGAAGATGCTGTAAAACGTGCGCGCAAAAAAGAAGGCGTACTATTTACATATTCTTTGGACAATTCTGTTCGTATTTCTATCTGTGACGAATTTCCATGTATTGACATATGCTATTTTTTCTGCTCTGACGCAGAACCACGTGCCACACGTTGCGGATTATACCTGCAAGACGACGAGTGGGAATTATTGAAACAGAACACGAGTAATTTGCTGGCAGGATTACCTAACATTTATGCGCCACCCAACGTGATCGGTGACGAGTTGTTTAGCACGATACCTCAGTGCTTTTACGGTGTGAAAAAGCGTGAACATGAATAACGTTCCAACCACTAGTGATTCAACAGAGATGTCTATTCACGATATGCTTACTATGGACGCTATATACCTCGATGAGGTTTTAAGCGATGACGAACTAAATCTCGTCGATGACGATAGCGTCAAATTGTGTCACTATTGTAAAACTATGGGGCATCCACACCATTATTGCCCTACGGATCATGTGCAAATAATTAGTCAGAAATTATTCGCATCCATGCTGTGTGAAATGATACATTTGTTGGTTGTGCGAGATTGTTACGGATGTCTAGTAAATCATCCGAGTCAACGCGAACATTCATGTTTAGGGATTGATGTTGACCGTAATCTAATTGACAATTTTGAACTGTATAATGAGGCGGCATTATTAGAAATGGACGAAGACGAATATTGCGCTCGACTAGCCTGCCATTACTATATATGCGAACATTGAACTGATCTGTACCATATGTGTATGACTGGATGGTATAGGTACATTGCGGATCTAATATATGAAAAACAGATGTTGGCGCCATAACTATAATTAATATTAATTTATTTAGTTTTATTTAAAATTAACCGCATGTTTTTAAGCATTAAAACACGAGGATAATTTTTAATAAAATCAAATACATATTTTATTTTTCAAATAACATAATTAATTGTTTTATTTTGTCAATCGTACCTTTGTAAAATATGATGTATTTGGTGTTTTTTTTCGTATATTTGTAACGATATGTAGATGTCTAAATTAATAAAAACAGTTTTAAAATCGTATTTCGTTTGTGCAGTACTAGCTCTCTATCTCTCTATATCTTTATCTGTCGCTAGCAACTCGCTGTTCACTCCCCCGCCTCCTCTGCATGCGTTGGTATGCCCGCTTTTCACTTGACAGAGGCACTTGATGGCACGTGCCATCGCTATTCTTTAGAGAAGAATGGTCCAGGTGAATGAATGATAGAGTGAGCTGAATAGCGCATACTTAAATAAAACACCGTTAGACGGTTTTTGTTCAATTTCATGACAAAATATTCACTGAATATTGTGTTTATTTTTGTAACTATTTAAAGATGTTATGGATACGTCGCACAAGTATCTGATGTCATAATCATACACTTAAATGTTCATAGCATTTCTGCTCCGTGGCGTGTATATGACGACACAATTCTTAACCGTACATAGCATTTCTACTACGTCACCAGTATCTGACGTCACAATCATAGTATTTCTCCTAATTTATGATACAATTTTAAATAGACATAGCATTCCTCCTATGTCTCGAGTATCCGAGGTCGCAATCATAGTATTTCTCCTAATTTTACGTCACAATTCTTAAATGTACACAGTGTTTCACCTACGAGTATCTGACGTCGCAATCATAGCATATATATATATATATATATGCGCATGAGCGTATACCTTCTTAGTCGTATGTGGACGCACATGTGACGACGCTATGGCATCAACGCTTGACTGCAATACATCGTTACATCACCCATTTACTATGATTGTCTGTGGTCCAACACAGTGCAGTAAAACTGAGATGATAAAAGCGTTAATAAGAGATCCCTATGCCATTACTCCCCCTCCACAGAGGATTGTGTACTGCTACGGTGCGTGGCAAGATGGGTATAACGATTTGGTGAAAGAAGTTGAATTTAAAGAGGGTGTGAATGTTGAACTAGACAGAAGTTGCAGAACATTGGTGGTGCTCGACGATTTGATGAATAAATGCGACGAGAATGTAGCCGACCTATTTACAAAACGTTCTCACCATGAGAATTGTAGCGTAATATTTGTCGCACAAAATCTGTTTCACAAGTCTCGCAATCAACGCGACTTATCGGTTAACTGTCACTACATGGTATTGTTTAAGAATCCCCGCGATGCGTTATCCATTCGTTCTTTATCTAATCAGATGTACCCAGGCAATACAAAGTATTTGATCGAATCATATAAGGACGCTACACGCGAACCTCACTCATATCTACTCCTAGATTTGAAACAGACGACACCTGACAATATCAGACTCTGTTCATCTGCTCATCCGAAGGAGGGGTGCTACGTTTACATACCTAAGAAAAATGGCGTCACGTAAAACGGAATGCCATTTACCTATGCTGCAATATTTGGCTAAAGTAAAGCCTTCAATCAGAAATGATGTAATCAAACAGTGTTCGAACGAATTGGTGGATGTACTATGCGAATCATGCCTAAACGTATTACGTGGGAATGTTCATCTCACTAAAATACGATATAAGCAGCTGAGTAAATACAAAGCGAAAATGCGTACGCTGACTAGTCGCGGTGTGCCATATGCACGTAAAAGAAAATTGCTACAAACAGGCGGATTTTTAGGTGCCTTATTACCAGCGGTGATCGGTACACTAGCGCCATTAATTGGTAAACTGTTCACATGAAAAGATGGAACATTCACGTAAAATGGCACTAGTTCCTCACGAATTGATAGGTAATTTAAATGAACAGAGTAAAATATCATTGCTACAGACAGATCCATCGATACGTAAAGCTATTAGTCTCGACAACAAGATATCCAATATATTAACCAGACACGATCTGACTGAAAATGAAAAAGCAAAATCATATTCGCAAGTATTGGATAAGTATAGGCATTACTATCAGCAAACGCAAGGACAACAACAACAACAATATCAACCATTACCTCTACAACCCATAACTAACTACGATGCACTGCCAGCACAAATACTTGAACGTACGATGAGGGGAATACCAAAAACGTACAAGACAAAAGCCAGTGGAGTAATTGATATTTTACGTTCCGTTCCTGAACGTTTTCACGTTAATGATTTGGGCGAAGTGACAATAGAGGGTACGTTTTTCCCAAAAAGTAATGTACTCGACCTGCTTACAAACGTAGTAGCTCATGGTCATAAACCTCTTATGGCTGGTATGCGTGATCAAGCGGAGGGAAAGTTTCTTAATCTGTTACGCGACCTAAACATACCCCGCAGATTTGTAGGGCAAGAGAAAACGATGAGACAGATATATAATGGTGCAGAAAAGGATGTTAGCGCCAGTGAGTACACGTCTACGCCCATGAGCAAAAGAATACGTAGAAAGAGTTCTCTAGCGGACATCAGGAAGAAAAAGCAACATTCAATTCCGGTGTGGGTAAATTTAGATAAGTCATGAATGATGCTAAATTGGCTAAAGTATATTTTGATCCGAAACATTACGCGTCTTTTGGTGGGAAAGAAAAGCTATATAATGCGTTCAAAGGTGAAATACCTCGCAATTACATCGACAAATGGTTAAAACACCAAGAAGTATGTACCCTACACAGACCGCGGAGAACAAAGTTTGACAGGCGAAAAATAAGAGTTTCAGCCATTGATGACCTATGGCAGGCAGATCTATGCTCGATGGGCATGCTGGCAAAAGAGAACAACGACGTGTTATATTTGCTATGCATAGTTGATGCCCTTTCAAAATATGCATGGGTGGAACGCCTGTTTAGTAAAACATCGTCGGCAGTCAAGAAAGGGTTAGAATCAATATTGGAGCATACTGAGCGTCGCCCACACGCTATTCAAACAGACAAAAGGGGCGAGTTCGTAAACCGTGTAATGAAAAAATATTTGAAAGATAATGGAATACCTTTCTACACTTCTCAAAATGAAACAAAAGCTGCAATGGTAGAGCGTTTTCAACGCACGCTGAAGGGTCGAATATACAGATACATGATGCATAAAAATACACGAAAGTATATCGATGTATTACCCAGTTTAGTCGCGGCGTACAATAACACAACACATTCCACTATGCGCATGGCTCCTACCGAAGTCGACCGTAGTATGGAGTTAATCGCGTGGAGAAATATATATGGAAAGAAGACGAAGAAACGTTCCAAATCTAAAAACAGCCCTACTCAAGGCGACCATGTTAGAATATCGCAAGCAAAAATGCCATTTGAAAAAGCATATCGCGGGCAATGGAGTCGCGAATTGTTTAAGGTGCATGAGGTGCTTACAGACAAATATCCATACTTATATAAATTAGAAGACTATGGAGGTGACCCGATTATTGGTACTTTTTATCGTGATGAGATACAGCAAGTGATAGAAGAAAATGATAAAGAGTATGCCGTGGAAAAAATACTTAAAAGTAGAAAAAATAAAAAGGGACAACGGTAGTATCTGGTAAAGTGGCTCGGTTACCCGGATAAGTTAAACACGTGGGTTAATGAACTAAGCACCATACATCATTGACAGTGGATGAATATATGGAGAGAAGATCGGATCAGAGCATGTGGCGAATGCTGGGTTCACGAGTACCGAAGGAAGAAATAGTATACCTAGCTCAAATTATAATAATTTATATCATAATCATTGCATGTATCGTGAATCTGAGTATACAAAATGGGCAATCAGGCATATGGATATCACTTTTGAGTGGATGTCTAGGGTATATAATGCCTAGTCCGTGCATAAAGACGTCCATACATCATTCGACTCAGAATGAACGAGGATCAGTTTTACATAACGCTTCCGAGCAATAGTAGTACCCAGTTCTTTCCAGACAATAAGATAACAGAGTTTCGAACACGTCTGCAAACTCCATTACCATTAGATGGCGAATGGGAAGTGGGCCTCTCGAGTGTGTTATATCCGAGGAGTTGGCTTACTATTGCGAAGGAAAGTTTTGTACAAATATACGCATTTACTAAGAAGAAGATAAAGAAGAAGAAGAAAAAAGATAGCGTTGCGTCAGAAGAAATTAGCAAAGATGGTGCCAGTATGTCAGAAATAGAAAAGACATCGGCTTTTCCACCAGTTTTAAAAGATGGTTTCGGCAATCCACGTACTGCCGATCGGGGAAAACGGTTACGAAATGCTCAGGGAAAAGATGCGCGAAAGGATAAAGCAAATAATAACGGGAAAAACGTTTACGTAGAAGCGAAAATTATTATTATGTGCAAACAGAAGCTCCATTTATCAATGTACCGAAAGGGTACTATGCCGTAAAAAATATGGTAGACTATCTAAATGGCCAGATAGACAGCAAGACAAGATTTAGACACAAAAAAATACTTTAAAATTTTTACTTGCATCGCGCGAATCTAGTTTCTCTCACGGTTAAAGATAATTACGCTATACGTTTAGGTAGAGATGTAGCAAATTTAATCGGATTCGAAGGAGGAAAAATACATATGGGCCCTATAGACTTTAAAGAATCATTTCGTTCAAATCGTGAGGGTGGTCCTACGACCACGTATATATACTGCGACGTAGTCTCACACAGCATGGTAGGCGATACTTCCGCACCGCTACTCAGAGTGATACCCGTTTCTAGTACAGATGGAGGAAAAGATATATGTCAGTGGACGTTTCCTGATATTCAATACCGTACTGTGTCAAAGAACTACATCGATACTATTGGAATACTTATAATGGATAGAACTGGCGCCAATGTCCCATTCAAGGACGGAGCATCGCCGAGTGTACTCTGTTTGCATTTCAGATGACGACGACAACGATAATGATGGGGACGTTAAGAGGGTTGATTAGAGGAAGAATGAATGCACCAGTGCTGGCTCGTTACTACGCGAGTCAAGCGGGTCATGGACGTATTCTAGTTTTTGTAGGCACGCGATACCAATCAGGACATGGACTCAGTAATATCTTAGGTGGTCTATTACGTTCAGAAATACCTTTCGCAAAAAAGGTGGCTAAATCTGTAGGTAAACAAGCTCTTAGTGCTGGAATCGGACTAGCCAAGGACGTAATGGCTGGAAAAAATGTTAAAACGGCATTAAAATCGAGAGCAGGTGGTGTTGCCAGGTCTTTGATACCGGAAGCTGTAACAGCGGTGCGAGTGGTTTAAGACCACCTCAACCTAAACGTAAAAAGAGGAATAATACACGTAATGCTCAGTCAATGCACGCGATACCGAAGAGGAAGGGTCGCAATAGACGTCAGAGAAAACAAGCTGATATCTTTAATTAACAAACAACATGGAACTTAATCAGATCTGCGAGTGCTCGAAGAGCGAATTAGACATTTTTCAGACGCGTCCCATAGTGATGACATTGGAGTCTGCAAAATGGGAACTGTATCAGCCTGTATCTAGTTTATCAGATAGTGGACCAATCGAGTTTTACGTCAGTGGGTCTGCCGATAGATATTTAGATCTTACGCAATCTTATCTTTCGATTAAAGTTAAGCTAGTAAAGCTAGATCGAAATGGTGATGAAAAGTCACTTGAGGCGAATGACCTGATAGCTCCTGCAAATAATCTTTTGCATACGATGTTCTCACAAGTGGATGTTTTTTTGAATGGAAAGCATGTCAGTGACTTGAACCAAAATTATGGTTTCCGCTCGTACACATCGAGACGTTACTAAATTATGGCAGCGATGCCGCATCCTCGCATCTACAACTTGCTGGATGGAAAATAGATGATGCCGGCGAATTTAAGAATATCGCCGATACTAACTTAGGTTTTCAAGCACGTAGAAGAATGATGGAGCAGAGTAAAATGGTGCAATTAATAGGCCGCATACACAGCGATATGTTTCTGCAGGACCGATTCCTGCTCGGTTCCGTTGATTTAAGAGTACGCCTACAGAGGAGTAAAGATGCATTCGCCATTATGGCCGCGGAAGGAGTGAGGCCTAAATTGAAAATAATGTCGGCTAACTTATTTGTACGCAAAGTTATCCCATCATCAGATCTGGTAGTGGTGCACGCCGTTACTCTGAGACAGACAAGCGCGAAATATCCTATTCGCAGGGTAGTGTGTAAGACTTTTACAGTGCCTAGCGGTGTTCTGAGCATCGATAGAGATAATATATTTATTGGGCAGCTACCTACTAGAGTATTATTCGCTTTTGTACCTAATGATGCCTATAATGGTGTGGTGCATAAAAATCCGTTCAAGTTTGATGACAATAACACTACCTACACTACATGTTATATAAATGGAGAAGAGGTTACAACATCGCCAATACGTCCTTCGTTTAGCGACGACATTTACGCGGACGCTTATTTCTCACTATTCAGCGGTACTGGGGCGTTATTCAAAGACCGTGGCTACCTGAGAAATAAGACTCAGTTCAGACATGGAACCACATTGTTCGCATGGGATTTTACGCCAGATCTAGCTGATTCAGAGCATCATTACCCTCCATGCACTGGTTCGCTGAGAGTGGTCTTCAATTTTGCTCAAGCACTTGCCGCTACAACCAATGTAATTTGCTATGCTGAATTTGATAATATGATAGAAATTGGATCAGACTTTAACGTATTAACAGATTATTAACAAATGTGCTGAATACATTTGAAATTGAGGATCTACTATTCGGCGACAATAAAACGCGTGAACACTTTCTCGGCGTTTTTCCAATTGACAATGTACCCGCACATATTAAATATCTCCCGGCCTCATTAGTAATAAACACGCATCCCAGTAATAAATCCGGACAACATTGGGTGGCGGTTTAATACAGTAGAAATGGAAATGTTGAATACTTTGATCCATATGGAAGACGCCCTTCTGACGGAAGGATGATATCAAATGTACAAAATGGACACCGCGTGCGTGTTTATTATTACAACAATGTACGTGTTCAACCATCCGTGACGACAACTTGTGGATATTATTGCGTATATTTCTTATACCATCGTTCAAGAGGTGTACAAATGAAACACATATTATGGGCCCTAAGAAACAGAGACAAAAATGACTCGATAGTGAAACGTCTGACGCACAGGATTATGAAGAAAAAATGATCATAATGTATAATTATTTATGTACTATGTTTACTATTTAATTATCGTGAATAAATGTCGCTAATATTTATCATAAGAAAAATGCACGTGTCAATAAAAAAATACATTTTGTAAAAATATGTTATTATTTCTTCGTGTTCCCTTCTCATCCCTCACCCATCCCCCAATTTTATGATAAAAATATGTAATGGTACACTAGGCCCGCGAGGCGTACCACAATGATCCAAAGATCCGTAATTAATCGTATTCACATCGCGACAATGACAAAATACGTACATATTTGAATACAGATGAAACCATATTACGTGCACTGTAATTGAACGCTGCGTATCAATTCCAGTTTTCTATGACTGGAATGGCATTCAAATATGGTGCAACAGTAATTTTTTTTCTAAACCGATGATGTTAAGCGGTGGAGAAAAAACACGTGACCGAAATAAGGGCGTGTTCCTATTGGAAAGATAGTTTTGCTGACAGCTCATATTTTAGCTATAAAAGCGAAATGCGCGTGACTAGTAAGGCATACAGCTTTTTGAATTTGTCAAAACACGTAAAATGGAATCTCAATTATGCGATCGATGGAGAACGATATGTTCTACGCCTATCAATTGTGGTTGCATCCGATGGAACCAATATAAAGAGGTTGCAGTATGGCAACCATTTGCAATGTCATTGCGTGATATCCGTAACCACTGGAGAGAATATCTAGCGGATCCGAACGAACGCAATTACAACAAATGGTTGCATACGAAGTGCCTACTTCGTAATGATTGTTGTATGTGTATATCGTGCAAACAAAACAGAAGTTATCAATTGCATTAATTGAGATACAATTATTTACGTTATCAAAATAAAAAAATAAGAAAAATAGGCCTCTTTTTTAAGGGGCCACCAATAAACCAAAATTATGTTACATACACCCACACACAAACGGGTACATAAAAAAGACGAACACGCGCATGCACGCACGACATACACGCATAGGGGACAGGGAAAAAGGGAACATGGGTGACAAGGGACATGTGCGTAGAACCACGCGCGCGTCATCACGCACGTATCGTAACATGCGTGAGGGTATACGCAGTACATGCGTGTGTTGGTGCATCAGGTGCGTGCGTGTGGGTACGTATGCGAAAAAAAGAAGGTAGGACACCCTTGTGGATGATGGATCAGTAACATATTTACAACGATACAGACGCATTCAACCACATATTCCACCATGGGTGAAGCCTTTCATCGTGGTACATACCAACGACATTATTAGTTCGCGAGGAAACAGGCATTGACAAAATCTAAAATCGCATGACCTTAAAGCGAATGAAGCGGCCATGTTTAATGTTAATATGAGTAATGCGCGAACACGTCATAAATATGCATGAAGCACTAGCACTCAAAACGTGATATTCTAATAATTACCCGAGGGAATTAGTACATATGTCCACTCGGCTAAGAACTAGGAAACGATACGATATTGTATCCAGAGCACAAAGCTGGACACATTCGCAACTACAAAGTAAAATCTCTAGCGATTAGGCGATAATTCAATAGTAATTTTGAATATTTCTAAAAACCACGTAGTACATGACTTGAGGTACATTCTTATAGTATTCCTTAACACATGGTATGTTTGTATCTCGATTCAAGCTTGATCTCACGGCTATTCGAAACGTATGGTTAAATCATACACAACAAATAATCTTTTTAGCATAAGTACGCTCTACATACAATTCTATAAACGGTACCCTCAGAGATATAATGACCACATTTTAACCATCGTATCTAAAACGATTGACGTTATTGCAAAGTATTTTTTTTAAATGTGTGCGTAATGACGGTTAAAAGTCAATCAAAATATTCAACAAAACTAGTTTTACTAATAACGTTAGCGACGTCAAATTAATTTCAAAATATTCAACAGTTTTCCTGTATGGTATCGATGAAAATGAGATAAATATTCATTGGTGAAAGGGTTAACTTGTTTAACCCAGGATACAATCCAACGAATACATCACCACCTAGTCTTGGTTACCATTCCAACCTTACATACCATTAATACGAGATTATTTTTAATATTTTGTTGCTAATCTGTCTGGTAGCTGTTGCTTACTAACAGCTTACGGACAGTCTCTAAATACTCTACAGTTTACTAATGACGTTAGCGACGAAACAGTCAAATTATTTTCAAACATCGATACCATAATTCCTCATACATCCTCAACCTCCTACGACCTCCATAATCCGACCACCTCTTAAACTCTATTATTTTACTATTATCACTCATCAAACTCTATTATTTTTACAACGGTAGATAACCGCGGAGGGGGGAGCGCCGCCACTACGTTCAAACGTAAAATACACAACTTTTATACTTTTAAGGTTTAACTAATTCAAAATAATAGAACATTTCAGAGTGAATATACATGTGCGGCTGTGCGTCATTGTTATCGAGAAAAACGTGGCATTATAGTCGCCATTGTTATCTAGAAAATGTGTGCATACGGTCGCCATTGTTCTCAACATTCCATTCCACTTGAACTTCCTTTGATCTCCTTAAAAACCCATTGTTCTCGAAGAACCCCTGCTGGGAAGAACAATAACGTTCAGCCGCACCCATAACTACTAATATGCACCTTTGGGTCGATGGCTGTTTGGACAGGCGCTTTCTCTGTTTGTCTTCGGTACAGCTGGCGATTGTATTGCAGCTTCATTATAAGGTGTACACGGAATAGTTGATTTTTCTCTGCGAATATTTTATTCGTGAGATAAATACCGGTAAGCGATATTAAACATACATTGTAATTCTTGACTCGAGGTGCTTATGAGCGTTAAATTATCTGCGACTGTTGGGCAGCCTGTGTATTTGTTTTCTATGATCCTTCCGAGCACTGCTGTTTGAAGTTGTTTCAATAACATCTTAACCATTTAACCGTCGAATTTATTCAAGAAAATTTAAATTTTCTCTTAGAAAATCTCAATTGTCAGAGCAAGAGAAGACTATTTTTGATAATTTACTAGTAGAATGGCTTGCGCAGTTATCGTGCCAGTCATTCCAGCGTTAGATTTCCAAAAATAGTCTTCTTTTGGGCTGCAAATGGACATATCCCTGGACCATTGCAGCAGCCGTTATTGCCGATATGAGTGTTAAAGGGTTAATATACGTCTTGTGTAATCCTGTGGAAATAAATTCCACTTTGCACGGCCGGATTCCCCCATAGGCTACTTAGGCCTTGTTCTCACCATCGTCCTATTGCACGATCCTCGCCATCCCACTACGTTCCCGTATCGAGCTATGTGAGTGGACGTATGTTAAGTACGATGTGTTCTCACTAGAGACTTAACCGGCGTAGCGCAATACTGAGGTATGGCGTTATTCCCGATTAAGTCTCCAGTGAGAACACGGCTTTAGCCTAAAAAAGCCTAGGGCCTCACGTTTAAGGGAGGGGTGGAGAGGGGTTGGGGTGGATGGGGTGGATGGGTTGGAGTGGGGTGGGGGTCGTGGGGTTGGCGTGGGGGTTGGAGGCTCACGCTCTAAACCAAAAAGGAAAGTTATGTTTTTTTCAAATGCTACTTAACGCAACGAAGAGACAAACTTGTTTTAAACAGAAATTATTTTTTTCAATGGGAGCAAAGTAAGACATAAGTCTTATACACGTGTCTCCCATACATACAAATACAATGCATTAATAAATACATCAAGATGTGGTATAATAAAACATAATTAAATAGTAACGTATGTATAACTAGTTAATTGATAATCTATATCAACCACTGATTACAATTTTCTAGGTAGTTCGCACGCTTACGTATGTGTACGTGGATGTGTGCGTGCTTGCGTACGTATTGGCGTGCGTGTGTGCATAATGAAAGAGCGAGAGCGAGAGAGAGAGAGAGAGAGAGAGAGAGAGAGAGAGAGAGAGAGAGAGAGAGAGAGAGAGAGAGAGAGAGGGAGGGGAGAGGGAGGGCGGGAGAGAAAGATGGAGAGAGAGAGAAAGAGAGAAAGAGAGCGGGAGAGAGAGAGAGAGAGGGAGGGCGGGAGGGAGGGAGGGAGGGAGGGAAGTGGAGAGTGAGAGAGGTTGGGATAGAGAGTGTGTATGTGTTGGGGGTGGGTGAGAGTTAGGGTAAGAGAGACAAAAAGAGAGGAGAGGGGAATATGAGAAACAGGGTTTAAACTAAGAATTTGACAAGAGTGAGAAAGGTAAGGTGAGGAGCTATTAATGCTGCGTTCACCATGCTTGTATATGTTGGGCTGTTTCCATTTCGCTCTTATAGTTGCGAATTTAACAAATAGGAAGTTACTTAAAGCGGTTTGTATTGACTATATATTGGCATACGGCGTTACATATTGTAATATTATTTTCCAAGTCGACATTGTTAATGCTGTATAGAAGTTGATTAGCTGTCAGTGTGGCAAGAGAGATATTCTTTAGGACGAGCTGATTTTGGAGAGAGACTCTTTGGTCATTAAAAAGAGGGTAGTGGAGGAGATAGTGATTTGTGGATTCATCAGTGTATCCACATGGGCAGCTAGCTGAGTCTAACATAAATTTTTCAAATAGATGTCGATTTAAATTACTACAGCCATTACGAGGCCTACATAGGATTACATTAGCTAACCTTTGGCCGACATAATACCAGGGAGGAGGCGGTCGTATAGGCGACATGGCTTTAAGTTTGCTCTTGAATTCCGTGAGAGCAACGAAACACGTGACCGGCGCTGGGAGAGTATTCCATGCGCGGACTGTTGCTGGAAAAAACGATCAACGAAAGAGCTCAATGCGGCAACGAAATGGTGTGAATTGGTTTGCGTGACGAATGTTGTAGGGGTTTCGTGCCTGGGATAATGAGGGAAGGTGATTATTCAGAATTGCACACGTCATCCCGTTGATAATTTTATATAGCATAACTACTCTGTGAGATTCTCGTCTATGTGAAAGCGTTTCTATTCCTGTTTCGGTGTACAAGTCTTCCGTACGAGCACTACGTGTCATTCCACATACTGTTTTGAGTGCATCTTTTTGGATGTCCTCCAGTCGTGTTACAAGATACTGTGGTATGTTATCCCAGACAACGTCTGCGTATTCTAGAGATGGCCTAATAACGCTTTTGTACATGCTTTAAAGACATTTCCGGTCTAGGATATATTTTAGGCCCTTGAGTAAAGACAGTTTGTGTTGAGCATTTGTTATTAAGTTTTCCACGTGAATAAGCCAAGTGCCTTTGTTATTGAAGGTAATGCCAAGATGTTTATGGTTGTTTGACGGGAGTATTTCAGAATTTTTGAATTTAACTGGAAAGACAGTGGGCTTATTACGCAGAGAAAGAAACAGACTAGTAGTTTTGGAGGCATTAAATTCGACAAGCCATATGTTAGCCCATGCGTCATGATCCGAATATCATGGTCTATTGTTGCAACGTGTGCTTCCAAGTTATCAGACATTACATATAGGCAGGTATCATCAGCAAATAGTCTAATATTGTTTAAAATATCGCTGGGCATGTCATTAATAAAGACTAAAAATAGCAAGGGACCAAGGACTGAACCTTGTGGCACTCCAGCGTGCAAGCGAAGTAAGGTAAATTCATTGCCGTTTATAACTACTAGCTGATAACTGTTTTCGAGATAGTTTTCAAACCATGTCAGTAAATTTCCACAGATACCGAAATTTCTCAATTTTTGTAGAAGATCACGATGCCACACTCGAGCGAATGCCTTAGAAATATCAAAGAACAAGAACAGTATTTCCTTTTGATCGTCGAGGGCCTAAGCGATATCAGTGTAGATGTCTAACAGTTGGTTTACTGTAGAATTTGAAGGAAGAAATCCGGGTTGGTATGGAGTTATATCGTGTCTAATGAAGTTGTAAATATGTTTAAAAAGAGTTCTCCCCATAACTGTGCTTAAGCAGTTCAAGAGAGATATTGGTCGGTAATTTGAACATAGGTTCTTTTCACCTTGTTTTAAAATAGGAGTTACATTAGCAAGTTTCCATGGGGTCGGAAAATGTGCGCTAATAATGGAATGATTAAAGAACTGCGCTAGTATTGTATTCAAAACAGCCTTACTCTCATATAACAATTTCGGGCTTAATCTGTCTGGACCAACGGCTTTATAAGTGTCCAGATTCGACAGTACAGCTGAGACATCGAAATGTGTTATTGTGATAGAGTTTAAAGTATTCTCCGTGGACAGAGATAGAGGAGGTAGGTGGACATTAATGTCGTCAATTGTGGCGATATTAGAAAAGTAAAGGTTAAGTTGAGATAAACTTGTTACCATGATCCCCTTCTTCACTACAGTAATGCAGTCGTCTTGGTTAATGTCCATTTGCAGTCCAAGCAAATGGTATCTTTGAACATTTACCACTGGAATGACTGGCTCGGTAACAGAGCCAGTCATTCGAGTCATACATTTTCAGAAAGATTCTTCTCTTGGCCTGCAAATGGGCATTGGCTATGCAAAGACGTGCATCTTATTGTCCGCTTAATACTGCTTTGGTCAAAATAATTCCACATTGGTCAAAATAATTCCACATTGGTCAAAATAATTCCACATTGGTGCTAAGGAATGTTCATTTGCAGGACGAGAAAATGCCATTTTCGTAAATCTCACTGGAAAATTTACAAAACCTGTTTTCTCTTGGTCTTCAAAAATTATAATTCTCTTGAAAAATATGTACCCATAATTAATACAATTATGCCAAATAGGTGTCAGATTGTATCTCAGAGCGTCTAGATGTACAAATCCAACCCTTAAACGTGCATATTCACACCAGAATGCCTGGACATAAAATTGACAAATTGTATACTTTTAGAGGATTAAATTGTGTGCCAGAAAGTAAGGAAACGAAAAACAACATATGATGATATCATTGCATAAAAATTAATATAATTTTTTAAGTTGTGAAATTGAATTAGAGACACACGGCCCTAATTCAAATTCACAACTCAAAAAATTATTTTAATTTATAAGTTTATTTTATTTCTTTTTATTACATAAAGGCATATGACTTAAGCTTCTAAAACTATACAATTTTAACAATTTTATTTTGAGGCTTTCTGGTGTGAATATGCACCTAAAAGTACCCTTTAACCATCGAATTTGTTTTTAAAAATTACATTTTCTCATATAAATTGTCCATTTGCAGACCAAGAGAAGACTATTTTTGAATATGTGTCATTGGAATGACTGGCTCAGTTACCGATGTTAAATTTTCAAAAATAGTCTTCTCTTGGTCTGCAAATGGACATTTCTCAAGATCACTGCAGAAGACGTTTTGGGCTGATATAAGTGTTAACGGGTTAAGGGTTCCAGCCTAGGATCTCGCACCAGTTTAAGCTGGCACGGCCACCTTGGAAATCTCCAGCCGGAATAAGGAATGGGTGACTCGAGCAATATTTTCCATTGCCCCTCTGCAGTTAATCCGGAATACAGCGTACTAGAAATAGAACCCGAGTGACGATTGATTCCTTGTTCGTACAAATTACACTTAAAGGGCATCTCATTCAGGTGATAGAATTGCCACTCATACTCCACCGTGACATTTTAGCTTTTTATCATGCCGACAAGGAAAGATATCCAGACTTTAGTAGCTAAATGGTGATGTATTTCCACAGCCTATGATGGCTGTCATGATTTACCTTACAACTAATCAGAACAAACCTAGCGTGTCTACAATGTAGTATAAACGCAATCATAGGCTGCCATAGGCAGCAACAACCTCCAGTCAACGTAGTTTCGAAGTATTCAACGGGATGAGTATTACATTATAGAGAATGTAATAGAGTGGCACTTACATAACATCACACTCTATCTCTTGAGGAGACAAAATGGAGGTGATGACTGTTCAACATTTACGCAACATTACAAAGCCGATAATTGTGATTCCGGTGAGGGAATACGACAGGATATGACTGATATGGAATCTATAATTAGTTTATTGCTATGGCAACACATGCTTTCTGTATTTCAGAGGTCGCGCATTCGTTCACTTTACCGCATCTGGTGTGAACGAGACGTTTGTGTGAACATGTGCATGAAAAAATAATGTTCGTGGGCGCAGTCGCGGTTGTGCTTCATGTAAATAGAGAGTTACTCGACGTAATATCATATTCGTGTTTGTGGATCGTAGATGCCTCCCTTATAAGGAAGCACCGTCCGGACTGACATCGACGCATGCCGACGAATCCACCGGCCACATATCCCACACAGAGCGTGTCATGTGTGTTTCCAGTGAATTGTCAACGTATTTACAAGGTTTAAAATATGCGCATCTCAGATGTCAGCGACAGCGGAGATAACAGCTATGACGTAGGTTGGGGTTTTAGAGCAGGCTGTCTAATCGGCGGGTCTAATCGGCACACTAATCCCGTATTCACAGGAACACACCGGCTGACATCTGACATCTACCATGTATACTATCAAAGCATATTCATCTCACAACCAAAGATGAACACAGTGATGTGAGCAAGAAGGCCCTGACCCGAGCCATGCTGGAAGAAATGTACCCTCAGGAGACATGGATAAGGATCTACACAGATGGATCAGCCAAAGATGCAATTAGGAGCGGAGGTGCCAGACTGCACATACAATATCCAAACGGACAACATGAGTCAGCTGCAATACCGACAGGCAAACACTGCACAAACTACAGAGCTGAAGTCGAAGCACTGGTTCATGCAGCTAATACCATCAAAAGAACAGCAGACCCTATGGCACAGATTGTCTTTTTATCTGATGCCCACTCCGTCCTTGAGGCTATCACCAAAGGTAAGCTGCCACAACTTGAAGAAGCACTACAAACCATCAAATGCTTTCGGATAGCACTGTAGTGGATCCCCTCACACTGAGGAGTCCAAGGAAATGAGGAAGCAGACAAGATGGCAAAGGTGGGTGCAGAAGAGAATCAGACAGAAAACATGATTACCCATACATAGATGAAGACTATCATCACGTCACTCTATAGAACACTTCAATCAGAAGATGCCTACCATCATCTCTCGAGGCCAGAGCAAGTGACCATTTTTCGTCTCAGAACTGGACACAACAGACTAAACCAACACATGTACAGGCGGTTCCACATCGGCCACTTGTCCTTGTGGAGAAGCAGAACAGACCACAGAGCACATACTTCAATGTTGCAGTACGTATCAGCTGCTGAGAGAAGAGATCTGGCCTTTGTCAACCTCTTTTCTTGAACAGCTGTGTGGACCTGTGGAAGAACTGCAGAAAACCACAGATTTCATCTTGAGAACGGCTCTCCAAGTGTGATACCAGCGATCGAAAAGAAGAAGAAGAAGAAGAAGAAGAAGAAGAAGAGCATATTCTCAACTGAGCTTCCGATACAGGGCCTGACACTCAGAGTGAGTTCTTTTACATCCTCCATGGCACAGACACCACACGAGATGGGACCGGCGCCTTTACGCCCCCTCCGAAGGATGTGGCAGTTGAATGACGTTTGGAATGGCACAGGTTTTTACGCCTTGATCACATGCCTGAACGCGGGATCGAACCAGGCTCTTTGGATTGGAATTCCAAGCGTGTGCGGACCGAGCCAATGAGCCATACTGCAATACTTCACTATGGGGATATTCCCGATTAACTCACCAGTGATAACACGACCTAAGTCCTGATTTATAAGTCGAACTTCTCATGTGCCGTGCCAGCTAAATTTACCTGAAAATGAGTCCTAACTAGCGCGACAAAAGTTCCACGTATAAATCAACTTTTCTGGCATGGCGCGACTCACAGTCATGCTTTTGAGCTTTTGAGTCGAACTAACATGTGGCCCGACTGAAGCACGATTTTGATTTACATGTCGCACTTTTCATGTGCCGTGCCAGCACAGAACGACATATCGGTGGCCAAGTATTGACATCGTTCGTTCGTTCGTTCGTTCGTTCGTTCGTTCATTCATTCATTCATTCATTCATTCATTCATTCATTCATTCATTCATTCATTCATTCATTCATTCATTCATTCATTCATGCATTCATTCATTCATTCATTCTTTCAGTCATTCATTCATGCAGGCACGCACGTGCATGCGCACGCACACACGAGCACGTGTGTACACATACGCGCACACACACGCACGCGCGCGCACGCACGTACGCACGCGCCCAGCACGCACGGACGCACGCACACACGCACACACGCACACGCACACACACACACATCTACAAACACACACGCTCGCACGCATGCGCGCGCACACATGCACGCGCACACATTATTTGTTTCATTTTATTATTCGAACAGGGAAGATGCATAGAACGAGCTGCCATTACTAATCTTGTGACAAATATGCAGTTTGCCATTTTCTGTACCGGTACATGGACTTACACGAAATTTGTCAAGGGGTTGGGTTGGCGGAGGAGCGAACGTGGGGTAGGTGCGGGTGAGGCTAACGGGGCCTAGTTTTAATTCTAAGGGTTTTTCCAAAGGATCAAGCAGTGGAATGTGTCCCCATTATGGGTAACATTTTAGGGGAATAAGTATCTTTAGGACAAATTTGAAAATCAGACATTCTGAGAAATTATTTCTTGCAGTCAGAGTGATAATTCGTTTTAGGAAATAAATCTATGATCAATGTCAGACTTACCCGGTCTCTTGCCGCATTTAGTAGTAGCTTCATTAGGGGAGGTGGCGCACGCTACACACGTGAGCGGATGTGTGCATGTTCGTTCGCCTATTACACAAACTGCGTTTGCTGCTCCCGCTCCTGAGGTTATATCTAAAAGATAGAAATAATTATCATTTGATCTCTGCAGACAAAGGCACAGGCACGAGATTTTCTCTGGGGGTGCGGGGGTGGGGTTGGGGGTTGGGGTGGTGGTGGTGGCGGTGGGGGTTGGGGGGCCCTCCCAAGAAAAATTGCAAAATCAAGATGCTCTCAGAAGGCATCTCACGCCTAACTACATGTAAATATGGGCACTCATTTGGTGACACTATATCATAGAGCTGGAGTCCATTATGGGCTTCATCCACATCTATATACAATACAGAAATAATAGTATAAATCTGCCCAAATTCTGGGGTGGGGGTTGAGGGTTGGGGGTGGGGGTGGGGGTGGGGTGGGGGTGGGGGTGGGGTGGCTAAATGTATGCTTGGCTCCCAACCTTCTTTTCTAGGAGGGATAAAGCCCCCTAGTTGAATAGGTGTTTGCGGCCATGCCTGCAGAACATATAAAACAAATATATTATGGAGTATATTATATAATATCAAACACTTTGAAATATATCAACATTGATGTAGACAGACAATCGTGAGAAACAATGTGCATGTGTGCGTGCGTGCTTACGTACGTACGTACATACGTGCGTGAGAAACAATGTGCATGGGTGCGTGCGTGCTTACGTACGTACGTACATACGTGCGTGAGAAACAATGTGCATGGGTGCGTGCGTGCGTACGTACGTACGTACATACGTGCGTGAGAAACAATGTGCATGGGTGCGTGCGTGCATTTTTTCTTAGTTCCATATACGATGGAGGGTTAAAGTAGTTTAACACATACCGCATGCAGTTTTAGCAGTAATAGGAGCATGAGTTCCATCACATGAGCAGGTAGCCGATGTACATGAAGCCTTCAGAGGACACTCTGCGCTATCTGTTATGCACGCGTCATCTATCTTGACTACCAGGGAATGTAACATAAAAGAAAACGTTCATGAGTTATAAAAACAAAATAACGAAAAAAACTGGAATATTTAATTTAACACCTCTTGTGTCAACTTAACCGTTTAATGGTCAAGTTGGTCAAAAACTACCGCTGCAGTGATCTTGAGAAGTGTCCATTTGCAGGTTAAGAGAGGAATATTTTTGAAAATTTATCACTGGAATGACTGGCTCGGTCACCGAGCCAGTCATTCCGGTAGTAAATTTAAAAAAATACTCTTCTTGGTTTGCAATTGGACACGGAAATTTGAATTTTCTTGACCATTACCCTTTTGATGAATACCCATTTGAAGGATAACAGAAATCTATTTTCTTGTAAATTTTCGTTATAAATTTATAAAAATACTCTCTTTATCTGCAAAAATCAAAATTTCCTCGAAAAGTATTGGAATTTAAATGGTTAAATGAAATAGATAGCACTTTGAGCGCTTTGACGCGCGGTTAACACACGAGTGTGTAAAATCATATATATTGATCATAACTGTCAACATACATATTCGCTTGAATCATGTTCCCATCTGGGCATTTCGTCCAGATAAAAGAGGTCAGAAGAAATAGCATAACATCCCTGATAATGCAGCTTACTAGGTCGATGCTGGGCCGATACCGGGCATATACTTAAAGTATCGGAAAGGTATCGGCAGAGCATCGGCCCAGTATGCTGCGTTATCTAGGATGCTTCCAAAACAAAATAAAATGTACTTTTGAATATTTTGAGCATAATAGAGGAAGACAGGTTTAGCTATGCCCCGCCCATCTTTAGCTTAGCTCCACCCACAAAATCGTCAATGTTGAAATCGATCGACCTCTGAACACTGTGACTATCAATAATATCCAGAAAACTATACAGAAATATTTTGAAATTAATTTGCCTCTTGGTGTTGCTGCCTATGGCATAACAGCGTTCAGTCATATTAGTGTCAACCTGTACACCATCATGTTTATTAAATAGTAAATACATACAACTCATACACGCTGGCAGACTATTAAGCGTTTAAGACGGACTAAAGCATTCATGATGTAATTTATTATGATGTCAGCCTATAATACGTCGCGTAGTTGATGATGACGTCATATGATTGACTGAGAAACCGGATTCCTCTATTGGACTGGAGGACGTTGTTTAGCGACGTCTTCCAATCCAATTATCTTCAAAATATTCAGCAGCATATTTTTGCATCATGTTCAATATTGTACTAACAGTTTTTTTCTGCTGGTGGTGGTTGGGGTGGGGTGAGGTGGGTGGGGTGGATGCTGGCCGTGGGGGTGGGGTGGGATGGGGTGGGAGGGGGGGGGGGGTGTGGTGGGTGGGCTGGGTGTGTGTGTGCAAACACTGTAGCATATGTATGGGTTATACTGTACTAAACCTTTTATTGCACACACATCATTCAAGTTGAGATACATTACCTGGCACAATAGTCTAATAAAACTTTTCAGTTTATCCACCAATCATATGACATCGTCATCAACATTATTATTATTCTTATTATATATATATATATATATATATGATAGATGCATAGCATTGTTCAAATATAATCACAGGCTTTTGTAGTGTATCGCTATCATCAACCTGAGGGATAATGGACGCTAATGTCTTTGACAGGGTATTTTGTTTGTTTGCCGGCGCTGCTCTCCTCACTTATGTTGTTGTTGTTGTTGTTGTTGTTGTTGTTGTTGGTGTTGGTGTTGTTGTTGTTGTTGTTGTTGTTGCTGCTGCTGCTGTCGTCGTCGTCGTCGTTGTCTTCGTCCTTGCCGTTGTTGTTGTTGTTGTTGTTGTTTTCGTTGTTGTTGTTTTTGTTGCTGTTGTTCTTGTTGTTTTTTTGTTTTTGTTGTTGCAGTTGATTGGATAGGGTGATTATATTTGAATACTGGAACACGTAATACTTATTGCAATGATAAGTTCTTACCTCCCTTAAGTTGATGATGGAGGAATTCAGTTTTAGCTATACGTCGCCCATCCCTAGCTAAGCTCCACCCACAGCTTGCCCGTGTTGGGATCGATAGATCCCTGAACTCACTGACAATCAATTTCCAGAAAACTATACAGGTAAGCTGTTGACTATTTTGAATCTAATTTGACCGGATCATGTTGCTGCCTATGGCAACAACAGCGTCCAGTGAAATCAGTTTCAAAATATTCAACATAATGTTTAATAAATGGTAAAGGCAGTGCACATGACTCGGGATATTTCAGTGCTGTTCAGCGCAAGTGTATTAATTTCCATGAGAAAATACCAGAAAGTTGTTGTATATTTAGTCTATAATATGCGTGAAAATTCTTGCAGTCAATAACCACACGGGAGGGAAGTAATTATTTACATACACAGTATCCAGACAAATCAAATAAGAGCATTAGGTCATCTTACTTCACAAAGGGGTAATATTTATTCATTTACACGTTACCTAAACCAATCAAATACGAGGATTAGGTCATATGACTTCACTAAGGGGCAATACTTATTCATTATATATATATATATATATATATATATATATATATATATATATATATATATATATATATATATATATATATATATATATATATATATATATATATATATATATATATATATATATATATATATATATATATATATACATATATATGTGCGTGCGTGCGTGCGTGCGTGCGTGCGGTGCGTGCGGTGCGTGCGTGCGTGCGTGCGTGCGTGCGTGCGTGTGTGCAGTGCGAGAACCAAATATGACATGGTGTTTTCACGTGTTCTTACTTGGTCTGCATGAAATTCCAAACGCCTTTGTATGTTCTGGACAGACGCAAACATTACTAATACAAACTGCATCAGTTTTTAGTCTGGCATCTTAAAATAAACAGAATGTTTTACGTTATTTAACACACATTATTTCTAATTACAATGGAATCAAGTTTAAGCAATTTTATTAAGGACTACAAGAAGCGGCAATTAAAGACAAATTATATCTTTGTAGAATTAACTCCCCTTGTGTCATCAGCGTCCCAAAGCGCTCGAAGTGCTGCTCATATCAATTAACCCTTTAACGGACCAGATCTATTCCAAGAAGATTATAATTTTCACACTTAAATTTACAAAATAATTATTTTCTGTTGTCCTCAAAATGTACATTCCTCATGACCACTACAGATGCCGTTTTTGGTGGTCCAAGACCATTGGATTAATGGTTAAGAAATTCGAAAATTCAGCCTAGCCGGTTCCATTTGTATGCAAGAGTATACTATTTTTGAAGATTTGACAGTTTGATAATTAAAAGCTTAACTTGGCACAAGAGGGGGTTGAATAACTCAGAAAAATGCGTTTGGTCACAGGGGCGGATTCAGGAATTGTTTAGGGCATAAGTGCATGGGAAGTGGGTACCGCTCTAACACACAAACTAGTGGTAGCCTAGATGGTGTGTCTGGGCGGGGGCACTTCCATACGATATTAACAAATCTTAGGCCCGTTTTATAAGTCAAACTTTCTGTCGGGCCGCGCCAATGATGCCTTGTTGATTTATATAGTGAACTCTGACATTTTCAGCTGGCACGGCATATGAGATGTTCGACTTATAAATCGGGCCTTAGTATTCTTAAATGGCGTCTCCTGCATTTCCAGAGGAAAATATTGACACTATGTTGGCTGCTAAATTTGTACCCATTTAATTATAATCTAAAATTTGGGTGGGTATGGGTGATGCTTGTCTCATTATCGCATCTTGATTGTGAGAGTACTAAGAATGGGCTTAGTTACTCATAGTACTCAATTTATTAAAAGTCTGAGAACAATTAATTCTATTGGCCACAGATTATTCTTTAGTCTAACTGGGCTCAAGGTTGTTGCTGCCTTATGTTGGAAGCTATTGCGGCATAACTGCCAAGCAGAGCAATAGCATCAAGCTATTGCTTCCCTGGGCAGTTATGGCTTCCAATATAAGGCAGCAACACCTATCCAGTCCAAGGCTTTGTCCAGTAGGGTACAATGCTATTTACCCACATCCATGATGTCTAACAATATGAGTAATAGAAATCAGTGGAAGAAGTGACAAAATATATATGAAATATGAATGAGATGGATAATGATACTGTACTGTTTAATATGGTGACAGTAATATTTCAATTAATCTCCAAACTAGTGGATAGTTACCTATAGTCTAAATATAGAGACTAACTACAGACGTACGGATGTATTAGAATTAGTAATGACTGTGTGGCTACTAGTGCTAAAGCATGGCACCACTCCCAAGAGCGATGCCGGTACGCAACCCCTGCACCACCCTCTGGATCCGCCCATGGGTGAAGTTATAGGTTTCTTTAAAACTTAAGCAGCTGTGGGATGGCCAGTCTTAAAGAAACATGTCCTTTTAAGATACATAAATTACATTCATGTTATACCACTCCCACCACAATTGGTGGATTCCAGTTTATCCATCAAATATTCAACAGCTTACCTACATAGTTTCGTGGAAATTTCGATTCAGTGAGTTGATTGATTCCCAACTCAAAATGGGACGTATTCACACAAATCTATTTGCTTAGTAATTTCTTATAAGGCGACATTTATCTCTCGTTCACCATAATTTCAATCAAAATCACCAAAATTGGCATTGGTTAGAACTCTGAGTAGAGAAGTATTACAATAACACATAAACATAAAGCATTATCCTAAGAAATGGACCTTTCCGGTTTTAGCTATGCCCCGCCCATCTTTAGCTAAGCTCCACCAACACCTCGCTCGTGTTGGGATCGATCGATCTCTGAACACCCTGGCTGTCAATTTCCAAAAAACTACACAGGTAAGCTGTTGAATATTTTGAAACTAATTTGATGAGGTGCTATTGCTGCCTAAGGCAGCAAGAGCGCCCAGTCAAATTAGTTTCAAAGTATTCAACATTATGTTTACTAAATAGTAAAGATTTACAAAGACATACAATTCATACAACGTGTTGGACTATTTGAGATTTGATGACGGTCTATATGGAACACTTTGATATGCAATGATTGTGACGTCATCATGCATGCGCTGAGGTGAGTATGACGTCATACGAGGTCAGATGATGGATGCATACTCTGGAAAGGTGAATTGACACGAACTAACAAGAAAATAAAAAATCCCGTTACTCCCTTATGTGATAGACTCTCAATCTCCGCGTCATTTCGTACTAAATGTATCAAACACATTTAATAAGATCTCATTTGGAAATTGACAAAGCTTGTTCGAAATGAGACAACTCGCGCTCCTTTGTTTTGTTTAGCGCAGCGCAAGCGCCTACTCGCGGGGGGGGGGGGGGCGTGCGCGTGCCTGCATGTAAACATATGTATGTATGTGTGTGATTGTAAAAGGTATGAAGCGAGGCCATTTATACACTCTTTATTACCAAACCGAGGGCGTTCCGACAACCGAGAATTATCATATGTGTGATTTAAAAAATGAAATTGCATGAAAATGAGGTCCTTTAATTGTATTCTTAAGTTATCTTTTTCCAGACATGGCTGTGTTTGTGCGTATCAGTGGGTGAGTAAATGGTAACAACCGGAAACAATGGACCATTCCAGTTTTAGCTATGCCCCGCCCATCTCTATCTATGCTCCACCCACACCTCGTCCGTGTTGGGATCGATCGATCTCTGAAACTCCCTGACTACCGATTTCCTTAAAATTATACAGGTAAGCTGTTAAATATTTTGTAACTAATTTGATTGGGTGCTGTTGCTGCATATGGTAGCAACAGCGCAAAGTCAAATTAGTTTCAAAATATTCAACAGACTATTTACTAAATATTAAAGGCATACAATTCGTACAACAATGCAACCGTCTTCAAATATGCGTCCGTGACGTACTTATCTACATCATTCAAGACGTCATAATGATGTCAGTTATTATGATGTCATCCTTCACGTCACGTAGTTGATTATGACGTCATATGATGGGTGGATAAAGTGGAAAGGTACACTATGTGAACACATTTGTCTTAGACCAGGACACTCAAGCACTCAACCGAGGAGTGTCCTCGGTTTGAACAATTTCTCAAATTCGATGACACACAAACACCGTGTTGTAACTAAACACACGAAAGCGGGGACTGCAAACATTCTGTGTTGACGCCAACGTCCTCCTTTTCACACCTTACTGTGCGTGCGTGCATGTGTGCGTGTGTGGGTGTGAGCGTGAATGTTTAGGTGGGTAGGTGGTTCGCATTCGCGCGTTCGTGCATGCTTACCACGTGCATGCATGCGTGCGTATGTTATGTGGTGTAATTTCCATATCGGATCAGACTGATGAAGCCTCTGCCCACTCTTTTTGCGCGTGTTGGAAATCAATTTGAAATTTTAAAGCCTGACTTCCCGGAATCTGCATTTTCAATATAACTATATAGATAAGCTATTGCAGCAACAGCTCGCAGTCAAATTAGTTTCAATTTAAAATTCACCAGAATGATTATTATATTATAAATTCATCATATCATTCAGTACATAATGTCGGTATGATGGCCTTACCGAGTTCATAGTAGCAAGTATCTCCACTGGTGCATGTTTCTCCAATCTTCTTATATGTTGACTCAACACACACATATTTTGAGATTGATGTGTGTGTATCTGGACAAGTACACGTGTCAGAAGTACATACAGCGTTTGTCACTGTATCTGAGCAATAATCATTGGATGCGCAGGAGTCACCAACATACTGAGCTAGAGAAAGGTAAAACTCATTAACACATAATATGAAACAATGTGTCATTTACTTTCAATTTAAAGGAGATCTAACTTCATATTATAATAGTTATTCAGGTGATCTAGTGCGAAACTCGTAAACTATACATAGAATATTACGCGTGTTATCATGACGCTAAAGAAAGATATCCAGGCTTGAGTCGCTAAACGTTGATACATTTCTACAGCCTATGATGGCTGTCATGTTTTGCTTTTGAACCAAGCAGAAAAAGCATAGCGTGTCCGCCTAGATCTAGAGGCTCAGGCATAGCGGTGCCACATACAGTTTGGCAATGTGATATTAAAGCAACCATGCAGGCAAGCTGATGAATATTTTGAAAACTAATTTGACTAGAAGTTGTTGCTGCCATAGGCAGCAACAACTTCAAGTCAAATTAGCTTTAAAATATTCAACCAGCTGATTTTACGTGATAAAAAAGGTACTGCATTGACATGTACATGACATCAAACATTATCGCTTGAGTAAACAAAATGTCGGCGATTAATGTTCAACATAGATGAGATATTACAAAACAGATAATTGTGATATAGATAAGGGAATGCGACAGGAAATGAATGATATAGAATCTATAATACATAATCTATCAGTGCAATACAACATCTGAAATGAGATTAGCATCGCTTTAAGCATGTACGTTTCAGGGTTACTCAGCTCTCCTGTCTCAGAGGACAGCGTCTCTTATCACGAATACATTCAGAAAATTTGAGTTGAAGAGAGCCAAATATTACATGGTAGCCAATGTACAGTAGATGAAAGGCGGATTTACATATATGTTGTATAACCTTTCGCTAAGATGTGGTCAGGCCCGGTTTAGCAATTAATATTATGGTGAAAGTTTAGTCTTGCTTTATTGTGTAGTCCGGGAGCCACTTTTCAAAAGGGGTCTAGAAGAATGGTTTCGTAGCACACCCAGTATTCAGAAGGTTTGTCTCTATATTATGCTAGACCGATGTCTTGGGTATATTCTGAGCCGTGTTGTACAAAAAATGGTGGTATCACTAACCCGTGAGAAGCCCATTTACAATAGGTGTTGAATGTAGCTCTCAAACATTTTTCCCAATGGTAAATCTTTCACAAACTTAAGCGCATGTTATATCAATACAATCTTAACCAAAATGGAAAGGAGTTATCGTATATCGCAGATTTATACATAATCAACCTCGTTTAAGACAGCCCGTATGTTGCTTTGTACATATTGGGGCACTTAGGTCTTCTTGTGACTAGCAATACCTTAGCTACAACAATGCCCATGTTTTCTACATTTTTCATAATTAAACTTTTAACTGACATGCAGTGCATGTCTACACAAGCTGGCAGGACATATTTATCACGTGAGCAAATGAGAGAATGTTACTCATCCGTCTCAGAGTCATCTTCGACAATTGTATGCTGAACATTGTCACACATTTCACCTCCCATACAAAGGCATGCTTCAGTGCAAAGTAGATTGTTAGCCTTGCATTGACAGAGATCTGTTCTTTTGCAGGCATACTTTTGACATCTACATGATGTGAGTTCAATTAATCCAAATGGAGCAGGATCCTTTGACATTAGAACAGGCTTGAGTAGACCATCCACTATACTCCACCCATGTCCATTTGGAGATGGAAGATTCTGAACAGCTTGCAATGAACGTCTCCAAACAAGAGCTTGAAAATTGGCCCTTTCGGTGTGATGCTTTAGACTATTCGACGTAGGTGGAAGATTTTCATTTCTTTGTCTCTTTTGACAAAGGAGCCAATAACGGGTTTCATCAGCTGTCTTTCCCACATCCCTGGTGGTATACAACTCACAGACAAATTTCTCACATAGAATTGCAGTATTCGGTGATAAGTCAACATGTTCGCCGAGTTGGGATAAGTTAAGCTGATGACATTCAGATGTCTTTAAGAGATTGAATGCTTTTCTCTTAGCGACTCCAAATAATGCACTAGTGCTATCACAACCTGTAAGAGAATGAAACCCAGGCAAAGACAGACAGATAGCTGGGCCCAGTACTTGAGCAACTGTATGTATTGGTATGTATCGCAATTTGTCCTTTGTGCCCGTACGGAACCATAGTTCAGAACAGTGAAGCGAACGATACGTATATATACTAAGTACTGCCACGTCTGTATCAGGAGACTGTATAACAACCACGCATGTGGTCTTTTGAAGCATGTAGCGCGTGCAACATCATACGCGTATCTGCTTCCTCGTAATCTGATCGAAGTTCTTCCAAATATGAGGAATTGTTGGCTGAAATGACAACAACATCCATTCCATCGTTAAAGCCACCAGCAAGAATGACGCAATTGTCGGCAGATAGCATATTTGGACCAGTATCACGCCACCGCTTGCTGAGAAATGCAACCAGGTTACTTTTGTTGCTTGGATTGCTGATGTACTTGGCCCATTGCTTTGGAACGGGAGTATTTTCTCCAGCAATCTTTACTTCCAATGCTGTTGATGACCCACGTTTTAGCCGCTCTTCCGCTTTGAGAGATTCCAGTCTATCATATCTGTCAAAAACTATATCTACTCTGTTGCAGTCTTCTTGATTCAGTGGAACTGTAAAGATGTGCCAGTATTTATCAGCCAATTCTCCAAATGTAGACGTACCTCCAGTTTTAACCATTTGCACAATTGCCATGCCATCTACTACATAAGCTGTTGCACCTGTCTTGTCAACAGGTGGAAGCCGTCCATCAACATTTACTTCCTTTTCTAGTTCACTTAACAAAACACTTTTCACATTCTTTCTTAGAGTCCCATCCGTATGTGACAATGATAGTGGAACAGCAGACAGTTCATACGTCATCACTAGTTTTAAATCAACATCTCTGGACCTTGCGGCAATAATTAATCGACCAAATAGTTCGCGGTCAGATCTCACATTGTGAATTTTTTCATCATTTGTTTTGAGTTTTTTCTTCTGTGCTAGGCTCGCACATGTTTTAAGTTTTAAGTGTGGCAACGTGTCCCAAAAGCTTCTCGTGTTAGTGTCCAGCCGCTCCTGAACAAAAGTTTCCATAATCTCCTTACCAATGTCACAGGCGGAAACAAGTCTCTTGGCGATTTCACTAGGCAATACCACGCCAGTTGCAATGTTTACAAGCGGAAGACACTCGCTGTCGTCGTTTTCCACAATATTAAAGGGATTGGTCATTATATCTGATGAGAACATCGAAAGTATCTTCTGCACATCGGTTTCATCCCTGTTCATTCGATTGGTCCCCATTTCCTTATGTACTCCAAACATGTGACTATCTTGTAACCAACACATTTGCTTTGTGACCGTTGTTATGGCTGCCCTCTCGTGGCTAGTTAAAAACCACCTCTCCAGAGCTCCTGGCTTTTGTGTTATTCCAATAATACCACCTCGCTTTTTGGAATCCAAATTAATCGATTGCTCTAAGGCCATATCTGTCCACACTTGATTGAATGGATGGTCTGAGCGACTTACGGAATGATTTCCATTCAAGAATTGTTCATGTACATGGGGATGTGTACTTGGAAGCATCTTCATGTCCGCAAGATATATTGGCAGCCAACTGGCATAATTGGTTCTGTCCATGCTGTAGAAATATGGCGCCATAGCAGCAGTAGCAGATAGGTGTGCCTGCCAATCTCCAGTTCTCTCAGCTCTTATGAATCCAAGCAGCAGCTCTACCATATGAATATATGAGTTCCAAAATGCGAACAGGTGTGATTTCGAGCTTGACTCAACTTTAAAGGATTTGAACAGCTGTAGTAATTTATTCACGTACATACACACCTCTTTGAAATTTTCTTGCAGTGCGTCTAAGTCGTCAATGCTGCTTCGGCACATCTTAATTTTCTCACCCAGACTCTCCAATTCTGTTGGAGTAATGTGGGCTTCATGTTGTGCATTTTGTTGAACCCAAAAAGACTGCCATTGGAGTTAGTATACATACATAAAATATAACCTTCACATTTCACCCTCGCCTTTGGTATATGCATGCAAAATGTATGTTGGATATATGTTACGTCGATATCCGTCCAAATATCATATATGGTGAATCTAATACGATATTACTTTGAGTTATGACACGATCATGCTTATATCGTTGTGCATTGTGGATACAGCCAAAGCCTAGACCCCTTTTGCAAAGAAATCAGGATAACTAATTAGTGCTACCACAATTTGTTTGTACAACAGGGCTTAAAATGTGTGGGACATGTCCCCCAAGCCACAGCAAGTGTCAGACCTTCCGAATACTGGGTGTGCTACGTCACGATTCTGACCTAGCTTTAGCTCCTGGACAGGTATATGCTTCTATGATACGACCATGTCACGATTTTGGAATGTGCAAGCTAATTTAAATGACCATGGGCAAATCGGGAAAAGCGTTAACATGTCAAGATTTTGTTATGAGGATGTAAGCTATTATCATGAGATCTGAAAAAATCTTATGGAGGCTGTAATGAATTTGTGTGTGTGTGCGTGCGTGCGTGCGTGCGTGCGTGCGTGCGTGCGTGCGTGCGTGCGTGCGTGCGTGCGTGCGTGCGTGCGTGCGTGCGTGCGTGCGTGCGTGCGTGCGTGCGTGCGTGCGTGCGTGCGTTCGTGCGTGCGTGCGTGCGTGCGTGCGTGCGTGCGTGCGTGCGTGCGTGCGTGCGTGCGTGCGTGCGTGTGTGCGTGCGTGCGTGCGTGCGTGTGTGTGATGGGGGGGGGCGTGCGTGTATGTGTGGGTGCACGCGCGTACGTGTTTATGTGTGCCTGAGTGTGTGTGCAAGTGTTTGCGCGTGCGTGCGTGCTTGCGCATGTGCATGTACATGCCTTACAACCATTAAGGTCGTTCTGACCGACTCGCCTTAAGCTTTGCGCACGCGTATTAATTGCTGGAAGTTGATGTATGTGTGTTTCAGTAGTCACGTGTAAATTAATTTAAATACTAAGCAGCGCAAGACCACCTTATGGTAGCTGTAATATGTATGAAATTTCTGATTCTAAATCAGGGTTACCATCATACCAAGGTGTGTCTACAATGCTCTTAGAATTGTCAAGAAGCCGGGGAGTGACCACCCCGTATTTAGGCTAGAGGGATAATTTGAGTATTTTGAAATATAGTCTTTGTTCTTAATTAACACTGGTGCTTAATGAACACCGGTGCTTAGTGAACACTAAAGCTTAATGAACACCGATGCTTAATGAACACTAAAGCTTAATGAACACTGATGCTTAGTGAACACTGATGCTTAATGAACACTGGTGCGCAATGAACACGGATGCCCTATACACTATGATGCTTAACGAACACTGATGCTCAATGGACACTGGTGTGTAATGATCACTATTGCTTAATGGGCACTGATGCGTAATGAACACATATGCTTAATGAACACCGATGCTTAACGAAAACTGGTGTTTAATGAACACAGGTGCCCAATAAACTCTGATGCTTAATGAACACTGATGCTTAATGAACACTGATGCTTAATGAACACTGATGCTTAGTGAACACTGGTGCGTAATGGACACTGGGGCTTAATGAACACCGATGCTTAGTGAACGCTGATGCTTAGTGAACACTGGGGCTTAATGAACACCGATGCTTAGTGAACACTGATGCTTAGTGAACACTGGGGCTAAATGAACACCGATGCTTAATGCATACTGATGCTTAATGAAAACTGGTACTTAATGAACACGTGTACTTAATGAACACGTGTGCTTAATGAACACTGGTGCCCAGTGAACACCGGTACTTAATGAACACCGGTACTTAATGAACACTAGTGAACACGGACGCTTAATGAATGCGGACGTGTAATGAACACTTGTGCGTGATGAACACTGATGTTTTTTTAACACTGGTGCTTAGTGAACACTGATGCTTGGTGAACATTGACATTTAATGAACGCCGATGCTTAATGAACACGTGTGCTTAATGAATACCGGCACTTAGTGAACACTGGTGCTTAGTGAATGTGGATGTTTAATGAATACATATGCTTAATGAGCACAGGTGGTTAATGAACACTGGTGCTTAGCGAACACTGATGCTCAGTGAACACTGGTGCTTAATGAACACTGATTTGTAATGAACATTGGTGCTTAATGGGCACTGGTGCTTAATAAACTCTGATGCCCAATACACTCTGATGCTTAATGAACTCTGGTGCTTAATGACCACTGGTGCTTAGTGAACATTGGTACTTAATGAATGCTGATGTTTAATGGGCATTGCCGCGTAATGAACACTGAAGCTTATTGACCACTAATGTTTAGTGAGCATTGCTACTTAATGAACATTTGTGCTTAATGGACACTGATGCTAAATGAACAATGGTGTATTAGTGAACAATGGTCTCTTAGTGAAAATTGCAGCTTAATTTACACTGATGCTTTATGAAATCTGGTGCATAATGAACACTGGTACTTAGTGAACACTGATGCTTAGTGTACACTGCTGTTTAGTGAACAATGGTGTCT
>CM067368.1:84217515-84280015 GCA_034401795.1 Chaetoderma sp. LZ-2023a
TACTACTACTACTACTACTACTACTACTACTACTACTACTACTACTACTACTACTACTACTACTACTACTACTACTACTAATAATAATAATTATAATAATAATAATAATAATAATTATAATAATAATAATAATAATAATAATAACACGTCAACATTTCTGATTAATCAAATATTTTTCACCTACAACGTCAATCTAAAAATAGAGGCGTAGCTTCTTTGAGAATACACCTCTAATGTAATAACCGGCCACCTTAATATTGCGTCATCATAACGGTTACGCCGTTACGCAGAGTCAACTTCGGAGACCAGACAGATCTATACCCATTCTATCTCCGTAGCGGATTGTAAAAGGAACACTCTGGATCGTGTTGAATTTGGTACTAGCTTGATACAGACATTAATATCGACTTGATCCATCCAGTGGTTCGTGTGATAGCAGCATCTACGCAACGTCAGCAAATTCCTGAGCTCAATTTGTGTGCGACAGATTTGAACAGATTTGAATTTTACGACGATCTCAGAGGGACTATTTTTCGGTTAGCTACTTGTCATACAGACTCCTATGGGATTTATATCATCTCGTTTTACGTGAATTAATATCGTCTGGTATAAAGAGAGTAGCGCTCGTTTCCTTTTAAGTTTCTATTCTTTCTACCACCATAATCTGGTGGAAATCACTACACCAATGGCTACTCAATACATACGAGCTACTTTTCTCGATCTCGTATCGAACGAGATATCGCGAGATACGAATGCCACGACGTGTTGCGGAAAGGAAAATGCCATGTATCATTCTGGTATGGTATTTTCTATCACCAGAATATCTAGAGCTTCAACAAATTAGATTTTCTTAAAAACTTTTTATCGAATAAATTTGATCAAAAAAATCAAAACAATTGCTTATTGAATGTCCGTCAACAGGCGGAGAGAAAACTAGTTTTGAAGATTTATCACTGGAATGACTGTCTCGGTTATCGAGCCAGTCATTCCAGTGGTAAATTGTCAAAAATAGGCTTGTCTTGGTCTGCAGATAGACATTTCTTAAGACCACTTCATGGGTTGGTTTCGGCAGGATTCGTCAAGAAAGGGTTAAATAACCCACTGCCGACTGACTCACCAACCCACCCACCAAACCATCCATCCGCCACCCCCATCAACACACCCATCAACCCACCCACCCACTGGCTGACCAACCGACCAACTGACTCACCAACCAAACGACTGAATACTGAACGACCAACCGACCGACCACCGACTGAGCAACGCACCGACCTCTAACCGACTAACTCAACAAGCAACCAGCCCACCAAATGATTGACTGAATGACCGAGGGAATAGCTAACAAACTAATTAACCAGAAACGAAATAACCGAGAAATCATCCTCTTACCTGAAGGTAAACACGTTGTTGTCCCTAAAGCCATATATCCGTTGGGGCATTCGCATGATGAACCTGTACAGACTGCTACATTTATACTGCAATCAGAGTCCTCAGTACACGATTCAGTAAGAAGGGCTGAAATAAGATAAAGCACGATTATTGTTTTAATTATTAGCTTCAGAATAAAACAGTTTGACATGTTCCTACTTAAAAATGGGCCACGATTCTTAAAGGTAATCTATAACTCAGCAAGTTTTAGGGGATGGGGAAAACAACTGTTTGGAAAACTGTAGTTTTCATATACAGTGCTAATAAATTAACCGAAAATTGTTGCTACGATAATCACGATAATCACGACGATTATATTTTGATGATTTGCATGCTTTGGCACAACTTAAACTTGACATAATGGACCTTTCCGGTTTCAGCTATGCCCCACCCATCTCTAGCTAAGCTCCACCTACATCTGTGGCTTTGATTATATTAGTCACTGCATCATGTGTATTGTCTTCAACATAGTCAATTGATCATGTTTTCCAATTGATAGATTGCAAGATATTACAGTTTATCAATGTGATCGTTGAGCTTCATTCTCTCTGCAGGATGCCAATGGTTATCAACACGGTAAGGGAAAGATTTCAATGTAATCTTGCCGATGGTTTATTCATGATAGAGAGTACAATATTTGGTAGGTTATATTTTGCCAATATCTTACATATGTATATTAAGCAGCTGCCAACATTGTATGTTTTACTAATAGTTGCCTGATCAGTATATTGCTGCGGAATTCAGGATGATGTCACAAACAAAAGCAATGAAAGATTGGAGACACTCCCCCAACCCCTTTTAGCACATTAGTTAAACAGTTTTCGGATCTTCTTTTTATCATCCAGATTTTAAAAATTCTCCAGAAACTTTTGGGCTATGTACATTTTTACACCCACTCCCGAGCTTGTGGAGCCCTAGTGTATCTTCATACCCATTTTGGTGTTAATGTTTGAACTAAATTGTACTAGTAGTTACCGAGCAGCCACTATCCAAAATTGAATCCTATTCAGACCCTATTTATCCTATGAAGATGATGACCAATGTGTGTTACAATGCATGCCAAATTCGATCAACAAATTTTGAGATACAGCCTCAGACACCCAGACATACATCGATGGCAAATATTCTCAAACAATGTTAGCTAGCTGCCTCTACTACAGATTAGCCATTAGTAGTCGCATTCACAGTAGCACATTAGAAAGCGCAGCTGGCCGTACTTATCAGGAACAATTGGATTGTTTCAGGATATTAATGAAGAAGTTTTCAAGTGAATCAAGCTGTTTCTTCTATGGAATGAACAACTCAATGGCATACATTAGATGACGGATACCATGTAGAGTGATTTGGTGCTATAGCATGTAATCAGTAATTCTCCATTTGCACTATGCATACCTGTTACTGTAAGGCTATATGGAATTCGTCTCCCACATAGCACCCATTCATGCACATCAAACTGTGATTCTATGAGAAGATATGGACTAGGCATACGGTAAGCTCATAAATAAGTTTTATGGGTTATTTGTGTCCGCTAAGACGTCAAAAAGCGTCCATATGACAAAGAGTTGGAAGGAATTTGGGCTTGGGAACATTTATATATAATGGGAAAGCATAATTTCATCAAACCTAGATTATTTTGTGAGATATTTACACTTGTATATGCATTTGTTCGTGGCAAGCGTTACGCATCCGCCATTTTGAAATTTAAGCAAATTTTGCACTAACCATCTGAACCGAGCTCAGATGCTCGCGCGACTATAGTTGATTAGCTAGTTAACTATTTCACATTCGAGTGGGAATCTAGCTAGCTATAGCTACCTATAGTTAGGAGGCGAACTTGACCCATAGATAACATCTATGTGATAGGCCTAATTATTTTTGCATTCATGTGTTAGGTAATGGTATTTAATCTCCGCCATCGATTATTCTGAAGAGAATATATATATTTGTAAACATAACTGTAGTTTTATTGTCATTTCCTGGAAGGAGAAGATAACAACCCAGTCTTTAGACGAAAGATTAGGAAGTGGAGTTATAGACGGTGAGTCTAATAAGTTGTTACATTTGGTGGCAGTTTGGTGGTTTGTTTAACAATAACTTTGCTCCATGGTTGGTGAAATGTTATTGTTAACTGTGAGTATCCATTTTATTTGACGTTTTCGTTGTGCCGCCATCGTGTTTTGAATTTGACAATCTAAATGTCAGATTGCAAATATTTGATTGTGATTGAGATAGTATTAAGATCGTGCATTTTTAGGATTATTTCGTAGTTGTTGAATAATATGCTTGCTGGTATGTACTGCTAACTGTGTTCAACGATTAGGGATCTTGGATTAATCCTGACATCTTTTTGCAATAAATGAGTGTAATAAATAAATGTTTACTGGTGGACGAGTCCAGAGCTAACAAATTTGACAATCTTTTTTATACTAGAAGTCAAATGATATGGACATATCATTTATTATAAAACGTGGAGGAAAGACATAGGATTTAAAGGAATTAACATTAGATTTTATTAAACAATTACCATCAAATGTAAATCTATTTGTTAAAATTGCTTGCGGAATCAATGACCTTCTTAACTAAATTGGTCATGCGGGTGGTATCGAGCTAGAGATCTCTTTGATTACCATTTGTGAATTTTTGCAATTATTATTAGGTTTTAAATCTGATATTAAGAATCTGTGTCCTAATGCTCTTGTAGGATTTGTAATGAACCATGCAGCGAATTTCCTTCATTATAGGCTAAATCGCATCAAAGAAGGTAGATTAAATGAGCCTAAGTTTTCTGAAATTGAAGTGAAAGCGTTTCAGACACAATTAGTTAATAAAATTCATTGCATTAATAAAGAACTCCGATCAGAAAACAGTAAACAACAGTGGTCATTTGCGAGGCAGTTGGACGGTACCATGGGCAGATGAGATTATAACATTCCATAAGAAAGGTTGTGGGAAGGCAAAGATATTAAAAGTAGTACCACAATATTTGTACCATAAGCTGTATGATGGGATCCATGGGAAATCGGAGGTGAAAAGAAAGTCGCATGATAGTATAATTGAAGCATTTCAGGCAGATACTGAGTATACAAGTAGAGTGAGACTAAGCTTGAATATCACTATGCATAACAATGTTGCAACTAAGCGAACTCATGAAGAAATAGTGACGTCGGATGACACCAGTCAGGACAAAGATAAAAAGTGTTTGAAGCATCAACGTCATTAAATATTGTAAGTTAATGTTCTACTACCTAATTTTTTACTGATATGGCCAATTATAAACCATTAAGACAAATGTTTGTTATAAACGCCCCATCTGTCTTTGAAGGAAATCAAGGGGATGACTTCGATTGTTGTATTGAGACGTTTGAGGCCTGGGCGAATGTGTATGTGGCCGATGACAAAATCAAAATAGAAAATGTTTCCAACTTTATTAGGCAATCAAGCTTTTTCAGTTTAACGTGAATTGTCAGCCACAGTTAAACTCGACTACAACAGTGTGAAAGAGCCATTCTTCAAGGCCTATTCATCAGTCGCAATGATTGATGCGTTTAGGTCTGAGTTGACATCGCACACTCGTAAACCTGGGGAAATTTGTGTTGTGTATATTGGGGAGTTGCAAAGACTTGTTCGACGTGCTTATCCTAAATACAATAAAGAAGCACTAGAAGATATAGTTTTAACCAGAGTTTTAGCCAAAATAGGGGATATAGGGAGGAAGATAGGACATAAAGATCCCAAAGATGTAGAAGAAACCTTAGAAAACGCAGCGAAATTAGAATGTAGACTGGCCATTGAGCAAGCCAAAACTACAACCATTCGTCAGGTTTCTTCAGAAGTTATATCAAACTGTGAAACAAATAAAACCGAAGCATTGTCACAGAAAATGACAGAAGAAATGCAAGAGTTAAAAACACAGGTTGCCGCCTTGCAAGTTACTAAAATTGGTAAAGGGACACAAGGGCCCTGCTACACTTGCGGACGGTATGGACATTTGGCAGGTGAATGCCCTAAAACATGGAGCAGTTATCTGTGACAATGGGCTTCAAGATTATATCTGTTATGCTTGCGGTGGGATGGACATTTTGCACAGGAATACCCTGGCAGAAATCGTAATAACATTATATGGGGCAGATCCAATTTTGGCACTAGGGGTCAAGGATTATCGCGAGGCTATAATAACAACAACCAGCTAAACTAGGACCTACCAAAACAGAGCCTCAGGTTGATTTATACTGGATTACATATTTCTTTAATTAGTGACAGCTTTAGAAAAGGTTTTAAGGTACTCAAATGTCATCACTTAAATACAGAAATTAACTTTCAGGCAGTATCTGTGAATAAATCACCAGTAGAACTTCTTGGTTTGAGCAAACTTAAGTGAAGTTACGTAGTCTTGAAACTGAATTTACCTTTTATGTTGCAAGGGATATGGGACAGCGCGTTCTAATCGGTTGGGATATCGTGCAAGTACAGGGAATTTTGATCGACTCTAAGGAAAGTTTCATGAAATTTCATTGTGGGACGGCTCTCTTGTTATCAATGTGGAAAGCATTTCTATGAGTCTGTTCAGCCATTGCAGCTGCAACTATCAGTATTGAATCCTGTTGCGAGATGGCAGTTTACATAAAACGTAACCCAGTACATGCATATGATATGGTACCAGATGCCTACACTGATGTATTGGAACCTGATAATGTTTTTAGCAAAAATGAAGGGTTAATGATTGCATGAACTGCAGGGTCGGCTAAAGATGGAATGTCTTGCGTTAAAGTTATGAAAATAACTGAACATCCATTGATTCTTAACCAAGGTACCCCCATTTGTATGTTCAATGCAGCAGTTGAACAAGGGGTTAAAATAGCTTGAGTAGGACTATATGAACTCATTAATATTCACTCTCTTAGTCAAAAGCCAGTTGAAGTAAAAGAGCCTGTAACTATTCCTCTCGATAATAAGATAGTATCGGCATCTCAGAAAACGGAGGCCCATCGATTATTATCTGAGTATAAGGATATCTTTTCAACATCAGATAAATATATTGGCAGAACGGATATTGTTAAGCACAAGATAGATACAGATGGCACCCCACCAATAAAACAAGCTCCTCGTAGAGTTTCAGTTCATCTGAAGAGGGAAGTTGAGGAACAGGTCTCCAAGATGTTGGACAATGGAATCATTGAGGAGGGCTATGGCCCTTGGGCATCACCAATAGTTGTGGTTAGAAAGAAGGATAACTCTTTTCGATTTTGTGTTGACTATAGGAAATTAAATGTTGTCACGCACAAGGATGTGTATCCTCTACTGAGGATTGACGACTGTTTGGGTGCTCTGACAGGATCAAAGTATTTCAGTACAATGGATTGTGCAAGTGGTTATTGGCAGGGAGAAATCGACGAAGATAACCGAGTAAAAACTGCATTTACAACTGGAGCTAATCTATACCATTTCAAAGTTATGAGCTTCCATTTGACAAATGCACCTGCAACATTCCAGCAACTAATGGATTTGGTTTTAAGTGGTTTAAGTTGGCGACCATGTCTAGTTTATATAGATGACATAATTGTGTTTAGTTCAAAGTTCGGAGAGCACTTAAATAGGCTACGCAAAGTCTTTGATTGCCTTAGGAGTGCTGGGTTGAAATTGAAGCCATCCAAATGTCAATTTCTGAAAGACAATGTCACATTTTTGGGTCATCATGTGCCTGCTGCTGGAATTGTTAACAGACCCAAGATTATTGAGAAAGTTGTTCACTACCCAGAACCAATGTCTGTGTCAGAGGTTAAGTCCTTCATAGGATTAGCCTCATACAACCAGAGATGTATTGCTTCATTTGCTGAAATTGCCCAACCATTTAAGTATCTGACATATAAAGGTGTCGAGTTTTCTTGGTCAGATGAGTGTCACAAGGCATTTTTGAAATTGAGGAATTGTTCGATAGAGTATCCGATCTTTGCATATCCTGATTTTAAGCAGCAATTTAACCTGTATTCAAATGTTTCTCATTCATCAGTGGGTGCAATACTGGCACAGCACCATTCAAATGGTGAGGTGGTGATTTTTTATACCACCAACTCTTTAAGTAAATCTGAATGTAACTAGTTTACATAAGACAAGGAAGTTTGGGCAGTAGTGTGGGTAATTAACCATTTCCAACCTTATTTATGTGGACCAAGATTTGCGGAAGTAACTGACCACAGACCTCTCCTGAACATCTGTAGCATAACACCTGGGAATGACCCTACATGGAGAAGGGAACGGTGGTCAATAGAATTAAGTGTAAATGATGTGTCCATTAGATACAGAGAAGGGCCATTACACACCAACACAGATGCAATTGCCAGGTTGCCTAACAATAAGGCTATTACTGCTGAGGAATCTAAATTGTTGGTGGCATGTTGTCGCAACTTTGATTTAGATACTTTGGGTATGACAGAGCAGCAGGGTGATGCGGCAATTTCTTATATTCTGTCATTGAAAGCGAAATACAAAGAGTGTACAAAACTAGCAATCTGCTCAGATTCTCCAATGAGAGCCTTCTGGAATCAATGGAACAAGCTAGTGGTGCATGGTGGACTTTGGTTTAGACGATGGGAGGATTGAGCCAGCAAACAACAATGGCTGCAGTTGGTTGTACCAAAGTCAAATGCTTGCAATATTTTAGAAGCTCTTCACAGCAGCTCAATAGGCGGCCATCTAGGCGTAGATAAACCCCTTTCTAATGTGAACAGAAGATTGTATTGGATTGCCTGTGCTCGAGATGTATTGCAGTGGTCTCAACAGTGGACAGAGTGCAATCATGGGAAGAATCCCATTCAGAAACCTAAGGCTCCAATAGCGACTGAGTTACCTGAGCGAGGTATGGAACGGATGGCTATTGATATACTTGGTTGTCTAACAGTGGAAACAAGTATGTGGTGTTATATCTGACTATTTTAACCGCTGGCCCGAAGCATTTGCAATCAAAGACCACAAAGCTGAGAATGTTGCTAGAGTGTTAGTGAATGAATTCATTTGCAGATATGGAGCTCCAGGACGTGTGCATACAGATCAAGGCAGAGAGTTTCAGTCAGGTCTATTTAAAGAGGTGAACAGGTTACTTGGCATAAGTACAACTCGCACAACACCATATCACCCACAATCTGATGGACTTGTGGGGCGATTCAACCGGTCATTGTGGTCAATACTCAGGATGATGGTGTCTGACAATCAGCGTGAATGGGATGAGATCTTGCCCAAAGTCGTGTTGGCTTATCGTTCTAGTGTCAACAGCACTACAAAATTCACTATGTATTACCTAATGCATGGGAATGAGATAGCTCTCCCAATTGACGTAATGTATGGCTGGACTTCTGAGGTGTTTTAGGTATTACTGTCTATATGACCAAGTTAATGGAACAAGTACATTACTCCATTGATCTAGTTTCCCAGAATACCACAATACCACATCGAATATAGAAAGCTAACTATGACCACAGAACATCAGGTCCATGACTTGTTGTAGGAGACCGAGTAATGCTCAACACTCCAGTAGTAAAGAGGGGTTGTGCTAGGAAACTATCTAGGTTTTGGTCTGGTCCAATTTTAATTGTGAGGAACCTAGCAAATAATACATTCAGAATTAAGCAGGAAGGGGGTCGTAAGAGATTAGTGGTCCATTTTGACAGGTTGCGGAAATATGTACCTACTCATTTCAAAGAAACTACGACAATGACAGATGATAGACAGCATGATGAAGACACTCCAGCAATGACAGGTGATGGGCAGGAGGGTGAACCGGTTCATGAGCCCTCTGTTTCTGGTAGTAGTATGATACACGCTACTGGCAATGTGGCTTGAGTGCTGGTTAGATTAGCTCTGGATGAGAATACCTTGTCTGGGAATAGTGATAGCATGGTAGAAGAATCCCAACCGATCAGAATGGATAATGATAATGGTACACACGTATATCATAGTCCCATTGGTGGTGGACAAGTGTCTCCCTACGAGTTATATTAATTTACATGGAATGAAAGCATCATATGTTGCGATTTATTTCGTTTCATTACAAACAGGTATACATTTATAACTCTCTAAAATATACAATTTTACGACTTTTATTTTAAAGCATTTTGTTGTGAATATGTTTGTCTTCGGTACAGCTGGCGATTGTATTGCAGCTTCATTATAAGGTGTACACGGAATAGTTGATTTTTCTCTGCGAATATTTTATTCGTGAGATAAATACCGGTAAGCGATATTAAACATATATTGTAATTCTTGACTCGAGGTGCTTATGAGCTTTAAATTATCTGCGAATGTTGGGCAGCCTGTGTATTTGTTTTCTATGATCCTTCCGAGCACTGCTGTTTGAAGTTGTTTCAATAACATGTTAACCATTTAACCGTCGAAATTATTCAAGAAGATTAAAATTTTCTCTTAGAAAATCTCAATTGTCAGAGCAAGAGAAGACTATTTTTGAAAAATTACCAGTGGAATGGCTGGCGCAGTTATCGAGTCAGTCATTCTGGTGGTAGATTTCCAAAAATAGTCTTCTTTTGGTCTGCAAATGGACATTTCTCTGGACCACTGCATTAGCCGTTTTGGCCGATATGAATGTTAAAGGGTTAATATACGTCCTGTGTAATCCTGTGGAAATAAATTCCACCTTGCGCAGCTGGATTACCCCCTGGGCTACTTAGGCCTTGTTCTCACCATCGTCCCATTGCACGATCATCGCCCTCACACTACATTCCCGTATCGAACAGCGTAGCTATGTGAGTGGACGTATGTTAGTACGATATGTTCTCACTAGAGACTTAACCGGCGTAGCGCAATACTGAGGTATGGCGTTATTCCCGATTAAGTCTCCATTGAGAACATGGCTTTAGGCTACAACAGCCTAGGGCCTCACGTTTAAGGGAGGGTTGAGAGGGGTTGGGGTGGATGGGGTGGATGGGGTGGAGTGGGGTGGGGGGCGTGGGGTTGGCGTCGGGGTTGGCGGCTCACGCTCTAAACCAAAAAAGGAAAGTTATGTTTTTTTTAGATGCTACTTAACGCAACGAAGAGACAAACTCGTTACCATGATCGCCATCTTCACTACAGTACAAAACCGTCTCTTTGTCTTCAAAAGTTTTAATTCTCTTGAAAAATAGGTAGCCATAATTAATAAAACTATGCCAAATAGGTGTCAGCTTGTATCTCAAAGCGTCTAGATGTACAAATCCAACCCTTAAACGTGCATATTCACACCAGAATGTCGGGACATAAAATTGATAAATTGTATACTTTTTGAGGATTAAATTGTGTGCCAATCTTAACATATGATGATATCATTGCATATAAATTAATGTAATTTTTTAAGTTGTAATATTGAATTAGAGACACACGCCCCTAATTCAAATTCACAACTAAAAAAGTGATATTAATTTATTAGTTTATTTCATTTCTTTTTATTACATCAAGGCATATGCCTTAAGCTTCTAAAACTATACAATTTTAACAATTTTATTTTAAGTCTTTCTGGTGTGAATATGCACATATGCACGCTTTAACCCTCGAATTTGTTTAAAAGAACTCGATTTTCTCATATAAATTGTCCATTGCAGACCAACAGAAGACTATTTTTGAATATGTATCACTGGAATGACTGCCTCAGTTATCGATGGTAAATTTTCAATGGTATTCTCTTGGTCTGCAAATGGACATTTCTCAAGACCACTGCAGAAGCCGTTTTGGGCTGATATATGTGTTAACGAGTTAAGGGTTCCAGCCCAGGACCTCGCACCAGTTTCAGCCGGCTCTGCCACTTTGACAAACTCCAGGCGGAATAATGAATGAGTGACTCGAGCAATATTTTCCATTGCACCACTGCAGTTAATCCGGAATACAGCGTACTAGTAATAGGATCCGAGTGACGATTGATTCCTTGTTCGGACAAATTACACTTAAAGGAAATCTCATTTAGGTGATAGAATTGCCACTCATGCTCCACCCATGAGATTTTAGCTTTTTATCATGCCGACAAGGAAAGATATCCAGGCTTTAGTAGCTAAATGTTGATACATTTCTACAGCCTATGGTGGCTGTCGTGATTTACCTTACAACTAATCAGAACAAACCCAGCGTATCTGCAATGTAGTATACAAGCAATCATAGGCTGCCATAGGCAGCAACAACCTCCAGTCAAAGTAGTTTCAAAATATTCAACGGGATGAGTATTACATTATAGAGAATGTAATACAGTGGCACTTACATGACATCACACACTATCAATTGAGGAGACAAAATGGTGGTGATGACTGTTCAACATTTACGCGACATTACAAAGCCGATAATTGTGATTCAGGTGAGGGAATGCGACAGGATATGAATGATATGGAATCTATAAACCATAATCTCTCGGTACAATACAACATTGGAGATAAGATTAGCATCCTATGTGCCAAAGAATGCGATGTACTAAGAAATGCCTTGATCATTATATTCGATCATATTCTCAGATAGCACGAGTCCAGCCATAGGAAGAAATCCCCTTAGGCCTCTTTCCCATTGCCTAATACTGTTTATTGTGTACTATGTAGGTGAATTTCCAGCCGATATATCGTTTTGTGTTCACACTGCTGGAAGAAATCCTGGACTGTACGGTGTGCTACCTGGCAGAGAGCAAGATAAATGATGATCGCAGCTCTACCCGTCAGACTGTGAGGGAAAATGCATACAGTAATGCTACATGGCAGATTTTGATGGAATAGGTTGGCCTCACATAGGGAAGCAATGGCGATATATATCGGAAGATAAACTGCCGATTTTGTGGGATTATATTTCAAAATAAATTACGTATTTATTCCGGTACAGAAGCCAGTTCAATGAGAATGTTAGACGATATACCGGGTCTTTACTAAAATAGTGGCTGTATGAGAACGGCTTAAAGCCGTGTTCTCATTAGCGACTATGGCCATGTTCTCACTGGAGAGTTAATCAGGAATAACGCCATACATCAGTATTGAGCTAGGTGGGTTAAATCTCCAGTGAGAACACAGCCTAAAGCTCTATTCTCACCAAGTGTGACCGCGACCGCCACTGCGAATGCAGTGTTCATGCTGATTTTACTCAATGCACTTTTAAAGAATACGTTCATACCAAGGGCGAATGCGAACGCATCTCAAAATTGGTTCGCGTGGGAAACTCGTGTGTATTGCTCTCTGAGCGAATTTTTAAAAAGCCTGCACAGCCAATTTAGTTTATTGCTGTAGCAACACATGCTTCCTGTATTTCAGAGGTCGCACGCTCGTTCACTTTGCAGTGTCTGGCGTGAATGAGATGTTTGTGCGAAAATTTGCGCGACGAAACAATGTTCGTGGGCGCAGTCGCAATCGCGCTTGGTGTGAATATAGATTTACCCGACGTAATATCATATTCGTGTTTGTGGATCATAGATTCCTCCCTTATATGGAAGCACCGCCCATCGGTCCATCGTCCACATATCCCACACAGAGCGTGTCATGTGTGTTTACAGTGAATTGTCAACGTATTTACAAGGTTTTAGACACGCGCATCTCCGGGGTCAGCGACAGTGGAGATGACCGCTATGACGTAGTTTGGGGTTTTAGAGCAGGCTTCCAACTATGCTGCATGGTGTGTCTAATCGGCGCACTAATCCCGTATTCACAGGGCTCAGGCATGGCTGTCAGGAACACTCCAGCTGACATCTGACATCTACTATGTACACTATCAGAGTGTATTCACAACTGAGCTCCCAATACAGGACCTGATACTCATAGTAAGTTCTTTTAAGTCCCCCATGGCACAGACACCACACGAGACGGGACCGATGGCTTTAAGCCCCCTCCGAAGGATGTATCAGTTGAATGACGTATGGAATGGAGCAGGGTTTTACGCCGTGATCACATGCTTGAATGCGGGATTGAACCCGGCTCTTTGGATTGGAATTCCAAGAGTGTCCGAGCCAAGCCAATGAGCCATACTGCCATACTTCACTATGAGGTTATTCCCATTTAACTCATCAGTGAGAACACGACCTAAGGCCTGATTTATAAGTCGAACTTCTCATGTGCCATGCCAGCTAAATTTACCTGTAAATGACAGAGTCCTAACTAGCGACAAAAGTTGGACATATAAATCAACTTTTCTGGCATGGCCTGACTCACAGTCATGTTTTCGAGCATTCGTGTCGAACTAACGTGTGGCCCGACTGAAGCACGATTTTGATTTTTATGTCGCACTTTTCATGTGCCGAGCCAGCACAGAACGGCATATCGGTGGCCAAGTCTCGACATCTGAATGGACAATGGTTCGAAAATAAAATTTGTTCATTCGTTCATTCGTTTATTCGTTCGTTCGTTCGTTCGTTCGTTCGTTCGTTCGTTCGTTCGTTCGTTCGTTCGTTCGTTCGTTCGTTCGTTCGTTCGTTCGTTCGTTCGTTCGTTCGTTCGTTCGTTCGTTCGTTCGTTCGTTCGTTCGTTCGTTCGTTCGTTCATTCATTCATTCATTCATTTATTCATTCATTCTTTCAGTCATTCATTCATGCAGGCACGCACGTGCATGCGCGCGCACACACACACACACACACACACACACACACACATACACACACAGGAACATGCGCTAACGCACGTATGCACGCAAACTGCACACATGCACGCACGCACGCACGCACGCACGCACGCACGCACGCACGCACGCACGCACGCACGCACTCACGCACGCACGCACGCACGCACGCACGCACGTACGCACGCACGCACGCACGCACGCACGCACGCACGCACGCACGCACGCACGCACGCACGCACTCACGCACGCACGCACGCACGCACGCACGCACGCACGGACGGACGCACGCACGCACGCACGCACGCACGCACGCACGCACGCACTCACGCACGTACGCACGCACGCACGCACGCACGCATGCACGTACGCAGACACACACATCTGCAAACACGCACGCTCGCGCGCATGCGCGTACACACATGCATACATACACGTTATTTGTTTTCAATTTATTATTCGAACAGGGAAGATGCATAGAACGAGCTACCATTAATAATCTTGTGAAAAATATATGGTTTGCCATTTTCTGTAACGGTACATGGACTTACCCGAAATTTGTCAAGGGGTTGGGTGGGCGGAGGAGCGAAGGTGGGGTAGGTGTGGGTGAGGCTAAAGGGGCCTAGTTTCAATTCTAATGATTTTTCCAAAGGATCAAGCAGTGGAAAGTGTCCCCATGTTGGGGACAAATTTGAAAATCAGACGTTCTGAGAAGCTATTTCTTGCAGTCAGAGTGATAATTCGTTTTAGGAAAAAAATCTATAAACAATGTCAGGCTTACTCGGTCTCTTGCCGCATTTAGTAGTAGCTGCATTAGGAGAGGTGGCGCACGCTACACACGTGAGCGGATCTGTGCATGTTCGTTCGCCTATTACACAAACTGCGTTTGCTGCTCCAGCTCCATCTCCAGAGGTTATATCTAAAAGATAGAAATAATTATCATTTGATCCCTGCATACAAAGGCGCAAGCACGAGATTTTCTCTGGAGTGGGCGTGGGTGGGGGTGGGGGAGGGTGGTGTTGGGAGGGGGGGGGGGGTTGCGGGGAGGGGGTAGTAAGCCGGGGGTGCGGGGGCCCTCCCAAAATAAATTGTGAAATCTAGATGCTCTCAGAAGGCATCTCACGCCTTTCTACATGTAAATATGGGCACTCATTTGGTTGTAAAATTATTATGTCTTATTCATTTTCAAGAATATATCATATATCTGTAGTCCATTATGAGCCTCATCCACATCTATATACAATACAGAAATAATAGTATAAATCTGCCCAAATTCTGGGGTGGGGGTTGGGGGTTGGGGTGGGGTGGGTGTGGGGTGGGGGTGGGTGTGGGGTGGCTAAATGTATGCTTGGCTCCCAACCTTCTTTTCTAGGGGGGATAAAGCCCCTAGTTGAATAGGTGTTTGCGGCCATGCCTGCAGAACATATAAAACAAGTATATAATGGAATATATTATATATTATCAAACACTTTGAAATATATCAACATTGATGTAGACAGCCAATCGTGAGAAACAATGTGCATGGGTGCGTGCGTGCTTACGTACGTACGTACATACGTGCGTGAGAAACAATGTGCATATGTGCGTGCGTGCTTACGTACGTACGTACATACGTGCGTGAGAAACAATGTGCATGGGTGCGTACGTGCTTACGTACGTACGTACATACGTGCGTGAGAAACAATGTGCATGGGTGCATGCGTGCTTACGTACGTACGTACATACGTGCTTGAGAAACAATGTGCATGGGTGCGTGCGTGCTTACGTACGTACGTACATACGTGCGTGAGAAACAATGTGCATGGGTGCGTGCGTGCTTACGTACGTACGTAGATACGTGCGTGCGAAACAATATGCATGGGTGCGTGCGTGCTTACGTACGTACGTACATACGTGCGTGAGAAACAATGTGCATGGGTGCGTGCGTGCGTACGTACGTACGTACATACGTGCGTGAGAAACAATGTGCATGGGTGCGTGCGTGCATTTTTTCTTAGTTCCATATACGATGGAGGGTTAAAGTAGTTTAACACATACCGCATGCAGTTTTAGCAGTGTTAGGAGCGTGAGTTCCATCACATGAGCAGGTAGCCGATGTACATGAAGCCTTCAGAGGACACTCTGCGCTATCTGTTATGCACGCGTCATCTATCTTGACTGCCAGTGAATGTAACATAAAAGAAAACGTTCATGAGTTATAAAAACAAAATAACGAAAAAAACTAGAATATTTAATTTAACACCTCTTGTGTCAACTTAACCGTTTAATGGTCAAGTTGGTCAAAAACTACCGCCGCAGTGATCTTGAGAATTGTCCATTTGTAGGCTAAGTGAAGAATATTTGTCAAAATTTACCACTGGAATGGCTGGCTCGGTCTCCGAGCCAGTCATTCCGGTGGTAAATTAAAAAAAATACACATCTTGGTCTGCAACTGTCTGCATCTTGGTCTGCAACACGGAAATTTGATTTTTCTTGACCATTACACTTTTGATGAATGTAGGATAACAGAAATCTATTTTCTTGTAAATTTTCGTTATAAATTTACAAAAATACTCTCTTTATCTGCAAAAATCAAAATTTCCTCGAAAAGTATTGGAATTTAAATGGTTAAATGAAATAACTAGCACTTTGAGCGCTTTGAGACGTGGTTAACACACGAGTGTGTAAAATCATATATATTGATCATAACTGTCAACATACATATTCGCTTGAATCATTTTCCCATCCGGACATTTCATCCAGATAAAAGAGGTCAGAAGAAATAGCATAACATCCCTGATAATGCAGCTTACTAGGCTGATGCTGGCCCGATACCGGGCAGATAATTAAAGTATCGGAACGGTATCGGCAGAGCATCGGCCCAGTAAGCTGCATTATCTGAGATGCTTTCAAAACAAAATAAAATGTACTTTTGAATATTTTGAGCATAATGGAGGAAGACAGGTTTAGCTTTGCCCCGCCCATCTTTAGCTTAGCTCCACCCACACAATCGTCAATGTTGAAATCGATCGATCTCTGAACACTATGACTATCAATAATATCCAGAAAACTGTACGGAAATATTTTGAAATTAAGTTGCCTCCTTGGTGTTGCTGCCTATGGCATAACAGCGTTCAGTAATATTAGTGTCAACCTATACACCATCATGTTTATTAAATAGTAAATACATACAACTCATACACGCTGGCGTACTATTAAGCGTTTAAGACAGACTAAATCGAGTCATTCATGATGTAATTTATTATGACGTCAGCCTATAATACGTCGCGTAGTTGATGATGACGTCATATGCTTGACTGAGAAACCGGATTCCTCTATTGGACTGGAGGACGTTGTTTAGCGACGTCTTCCAATCCAATTATCTTCAAAATATTCCGCAGCATATTTTTACATCGTGTTCAATATTGTACTAACAGGTTTTTTCTGGTGGTGGTAGTTGGGGTGGGGTGGGTGGTGGCCCTGGGGATGGGGGGGGGGGGCTGGGTGTGTGTGTGAGCAAACACGGTATCATATGTATGGGTTATACTGTACTAAACCTTTTATTGCACACACATCATTCAAGTTGAGATAATTACATTACCTGGCACAATAGTCTAATAAACCTTTTCAGTTTATCCACCAATCATATGACATCGTCATCAACATTATTCTTCTTCTTATTATTATTATTTTATATATAAATATATATAATGGATGAATAACATTGTTCAAATATAGTCACAGGCTTTCGTAACGTATCGCTATCATCAACCTGAGCAATAATGGACGCTAATGTCTTTGACGGGGTATTTTTGTTTGCTTGCCTGCGCTGCTGTCCTCACTTCTGTTGTTGCTGTTGATGTTGTTGTTGTTGTTGTTGTTGTTGTTGTTGTCGTTGTCATCATCTTTGCCGTTGTTGTTGTTGTTGTTGGTGTTGTTGTTGTTGTTGTTGTTGTTGTTCTTCTCGCAGTTGATTGGATAGGGTGATTATATTTGAATACTGGAACACGTAATACTTCTTGCAATGATAAGTTCCTACCTCCCTTAAGTTGATGATGGAGGAATTCAGTTTTAGCTATATGCCGCCCATCTCTAGCTAAGCTCCACCCACAGCTTGCCCGTGTTGGGATCGATAGATCCCTGAACTCACTGACAATCAATTTCCAGAAAACTATACAGGTAAGCTGTTGATTATTTTGAATCTAATTTTACCAGATCATGTTGCTGCCTATGGCAACAACAGCCTCCAGTGAAATCATTTTCAAAATATTCAACATAATGTTTAATAAATGGTAATGGCATACCATCCGTCAACAACGCTTAGTCCGTCATCAATTAAGCGTTCGTGGCAAACCGATCTACCTCATTTATGGCGTAATTAATTATGACATCAGCCTCCAAGTCTTGCAGTTGATTATGACATCTTTTGATTGATGGATAAACGGGAATCCTTCACTAAATTAATATGGTTAAAGGGAGTTCAGGGATCGATCCATCCCATCACTGCGAAGTGTGGGTGACGCTTTGCTCAAGATGCGCGGGGCATAGCAAAATCTGGATTCCTTTATTAATAAAGTTAAAACGCTCACGATCCATTTACTATAGAAACATTTTCACGATAGATAATTAGTGAGTTGTTTGCAATTCACCCAGCATGCAATGCCCTGACTACATGTTCTTTCTATTTATTCGATACCATAATTGCTGAGTTTATTGCCTTTGCAGATCAGGATGTGTAAAACAAAAAAGTCCAGTCTGCATGTTTAATTGGTTAATTGGCAGCCACGAGTCGTAAGCACATAGGACATACTCAGGGCAGTACACATGACTCAGGATATTTCAGTGCTATTCAGCGCAAGTGTATCAATTTCCATGAGAGAATACGAGAAAGTTGTTGTCTATTTTGACTATAATATGCGTGAAAATTGTTGCGGTCAATAACTGCACGGAAGGGAAGTAATTATTCATATACACGTTACCTAAACCAATCACATACGAGGATTATGTTATATCACTTCACTGAGGGGAAATACTTATTCATATACACGTTAACTAAACCAATCAAATAAGAGCATTAGGTCATGTGGCTTCACTGCGGGGTAATAAGTATTCATATACACGTTAACTAAACCAATCAAATAAGAGCATTAGGTCATGTGGCTTCACTGCGGGGTAATAAGTATTCATATACACGTTAACTAACCCAATTATATAACAGTGACCTCACTGAGGGTGTCATATGATGATGATGATGATGATGATGGTGGTGATGATGATGATGATGATAATGTGATATATTTAACCTGCCTGACATCATCATCATCATCACCACCACCATCATCATCATCATCATCATATGACACCCTCAGTGAGGTCACTGTTATATAATTGGGTTAGGTAACGTGTATATGAATACTTATTACCCCGCAGTGAAGCCACATGACCTAATGCTCTTATTTGATTGGTTTAGTTAACGTGTATATGAATAAGTATTTCCCCTCAGTGAAGTGATATAACATAATCCTCGTATGTGATTGGTTTAGGTAACGTGTCATATGATGATGATGATGATGATGATATAGTTTCTCTGTCAGGCAGGTTAAATATATCACATTATCATCATCATCATCATCACCACCACCATCATCATCATCATATGACAAATTTAGCATATATATATATATATGTGCAGTGCTGGAACCAAATATGACATGGTGTTTTCACGTGTTCTTACTTGGTCTGCATGAAATTCCAAACGCCTTTGTATGTTCGGGACAGACGCAAACATCACTAGTACAAACTGCATCAATTTTTAGTCTGGCATCTTAAAATAAACAGAATGTTTTATGTTATGTAAGATACATAATTTCTAATTACAATGGAATCAATTTTAAGCAACCTTATTAAGGACTACAAGAAGCGGCAATTAAGACAAATTATATCTTTGTAGAATTAACTCCCCTTGTGTCATCAGCGTCCCAAAGCGCTCGAAGTGCTGCTCATATCAATTAACCCTTTAACGGACCAGATCTTTTCCAAGAAGATTATAATTTCGCACTTAAATTTACAAAATAAGTATTTTCTGTTGTCCTCAAAATGCACATTCCTCATGACCACTACAGATGCCGTTTTTGGTGGTCTAACACCATTGGATTAATGGTTAAGAAATTCGAAAATTCAGCCTAGCCGGTTCCATTTGTATGCAAGAGTATACTATTTTTGAAGATTTGATAGTTTGACAATTAAAAGTTTAACTTGGCACAAGAGGAGGTTAAATAACTCAGAAAATTACGTTTGGTCACAGGGGCGGATTCAGGAATTGTTTAGGGCAAGAGTGCATGAGAAGCGGTACCGCTCTAACACACAAACTAGTGGTAGCCTATACGGTGTGTCCGGGCGGGGGCACTCCCCTGCGATATTGACAAATCTTAGGCCCGTTTTATAAGTCGAACTTTCTGTCGCGCCGCGCCAATGACGACTGGTTGATTTATATAGTGGACTCTGACATTTTCACCCAGGTTTAGCTGGCACGGCACATGAGATGTTCGACTTATAAATTGGGGCGTAGTAATCTTAAAAGGCATCTCCTACATTTTCAGAGGAAAATATTGACCCTATATTGGCTTCTAAATTTGTACCCATTTAATTATAATCTAAAATTTGGGTGGGCGTAGGTGATGCTTGTCTCATTAGCGCATCGTGATTGTGAGAGTACTAAGTATGGGCTTAGTCACTCATAGCACTCACTTTATTCAAAGTCTGAGAACAATTAATTTCCATCGGCCACATATTATTCTTTAGTCTAACTGGGCTCAAGGTTGTTACTGCCTTATGTTGGAAGCTATTGCGGCATAACTGCCAAGCAGAGCAATAGCATCAAGCTATTGCTTCCCTGGGCAGTTATATGTATGGCTTCCAATATAAGGCAGCAACACCTATCCAGTCCAAGGCTTTGTCCAGTAGGGTACACTGCCATTTACCCACATCCATGATGTCTAAAAATATGAGTAATAGAAATCAGTCGAAGAAGTCACAACATATATATATGAAATATGAATGAGATAGATCCTGGCTGAACGGATAACGATACTGTACTCTTTAATATGTTGACACTAATATTCAATTAATCTCCAAACTAGTGGACAGTTACCTATAGTCTAACTATAGAGACTAACTACAGACGTACGGATGTATTAGAATTAGTAATGACTGATTGGCTACTAGTGCTAACTATCATGGTAGCACCCGCAAGAGGGATGTGGGTACGCATCCCCTGCACCACCCTCTGGATCCGCCCATGTGTGAAGTTATAGGTTTCTTTAAAACTTAAACAGCTTTGGGATGACCCGTCTTAAAGAAACATGTCCTTTTAAGATGCATAAATTACCTCCGTGTTATACCACTCCCACCACAATTGGTGGATTCCAGTTTATCCATCAAATATTCAACAGCTTACCTACATAGTTTCTTGGAAATTGCGAGTCAGTGAGTTGATCGATTCCCAACTCAAAATGGGACGTAATCACACAAATCTATTTGCATAGACGTTTCTTATAAGCCGACATTTATCTCTCTTTCACCATAATTTCAATGAAAATCACCAAAATTTACAAGCTTTTTCAGTACTTCAATGAGAACCAATTTAGAGGAAATCAGCCTGTTCAATGAAAAATGAACATGTACAAGCGTATTCAGCAGAAAAAAACTGTACTAGAACCGATTACGAACATCGCAAGCACAATTTCGGCGATAAGGCTTTCGATATCGGCCTTGTTTACTATTGATTCTTAAGCATGGCTTGATAGCCGTCACTGCAGTAACATATAGGGAGTTGGCTTATCGATTGACGAAACTGAAAAAGTTGAAATCAGAATTCCCTAACCAGTCATTTCAGTGGTAAACATTACAAAAAATGTCGTCTCTTGGACTGCAAATGAGCATTTAATAAGCAAATATTTAGATTTTCTTGACCAAATATAGCTAGTTAAAGGACTAAATAAAAAAGAATAAGTTACTTCTGAAGATATAAGAGGATGCGTTTTGTCATTACATTTTATTGGGCATTGGTTAGAATTCTCAGTAGAAAAGTATTACAATAACACATAAACATAAAGCATTCTCCTAAGAAATTGACCTTTCCGGTTTTAGCTATTTTTAGCCATCTTTAGCTAAGCTCCATCAACACCTCGCTCGTGTTGGGATCGATCGATCTCTGAACACCCTGGCTGGCAATTTCCAAAAAACTACACAGGTAAGCTGTTGAATATTTTGAAACTAATTTGACTGGGTGCTGTTGCTGGCTAAGGCAGCAACAGCGCCCCGTCAAATTAGTTTCAAAATATTCAACAGTATGTTTATTAAATAGTAAAGATTTACAAAGACATACAATTCATCCAACATGTTGGACTATTTGAGATTTGATAACGGTCTATATGGAACCCTTTGAGACGCAATGATCGTGACGTCATCATGCACGCACTGAGAGGATTACGGAAAGGTGAATTGACACGAACTAACAAGAAAATAAAAAATCCCGTTACTCCCTTATGTGATAGACTCTCAATCTCCGTGTCATTTCGTACTTAATGTATCAAACACATTTAATAAGATCTCATTTGGAAATTGACAAAGCTTGTTCGAAATGAGACAACTCTCGCTCCTTTGTTTTGATTAGCGCAGCGCGAGCGTGCGCGTGCCTGCGTGTAAACATCTGTATGTATGTGTGTTTGTAAAAGGTATGAAGCGAAGCCATTTATACACTCTTTATTACCAAACCGAGGGCGTTCCGACAACCAAGAATGTTCATGCATGTGATTTTTAACAGGAAATTGCATGAAAATGAGGTCTTTTAATTTTGTTCTCAAGTTATCTTTTTCCAGACATGTCTGTGTTTGTGCGTATCAGTGGGTGAGTAGATGGTAACAACCGGAAACAATGGACCATTCCAGTTTTAGCTATGTCCCGCCCATCTCTATCTACGGCAGCAACAGCGCCCAGTCAAATTAGTTTCAAAATATTCAACATACTATTTACTAAATATTAAAGGCATACAATTCGTACAACAATGCAACCGTCTTCAAATATGCGTCCGTGACGTACTTATCTACGTCATTCATGACGTCATAATGACGTCATTCATTATGATGTCATCCTTCACGTCACGTAGTTGATTATGACGTCATATGATGGATGGATAAAGTGGAAAGGTACACTATGTGAACACATTCGTCTTAGACCAGGCCACTCAAGCACTAAAAAAAATTTCTCAAATCGATGACACACTAACACCGAGTTGTAACTACACACACTTAGACGGGGACTGCACACGATTCTGTGTTAACGCTAATGTCCTCCTTTTCACACCTTACTGCGCGTGTATGCATGTGTGCGTGTGTGGGTGTGTGGGTGGTTACGTGCGTACTTATGTGCGTGAATGTTTAGGTGGTGGGTGGTTCGCATTCGCGTGCTCGTGCGTGTGCACATGCTTGCCGCGTGCGTGCATGCGTGTGTATGTTATGTGGTGTAATTTCCATATCGGATCTGCCCACTCTTTTTGCGCGTGTTGGAAATCAATTTGAAAATTTTTAAAGACTGACTTCCCGGAATCTGCATCTTCTTCAATATAACTATATAGATAAGCTAATGCAGCAACAGCTCGCAGTCAAATTAGTTTCAATTTATAATTCACCAGAATGATTATTATATTGTAAATTCATCATATAATTCAGTACACAATGTCAGTATGATGGCCTTACCGAGTTCATAGTAGCAAGTATCTCCACCGGGGCATGCTTCTCCAATCTTCTTATATGTTGACTCAACACACATAAATTTTGAGATTGATGTGTGTGTATCTGGACAAGTACACGTGTCAGAAGTACATACAGCGTTTGTCACCGTATCTGAGCAATAATCATTAGATGCGCAGGAGTCACCAACATACTGAGCTAGAGAAACGTAAAACTCATTAACACATAATATGAAACAATGTGTCATTTACTTTCAATTTAAAGGAGAACTAATTTCATATATATAATTCTCAACGTTTCGGTAGTATAGTTAAGAATTAATGTCTCTACATTTCGGTTCTTATCGCGTAGTGAGTAGAGTGGGTCTTGGACCAATAGAATTGGTCTCGTATAGTTACGGCGGGAAACATGTTTGCGTAGGTCATGCTAGCGTCAGTCGTCATTCAGTTCGGTCGTTCGGAAAATTCTTATTTTTATATATCTCGTTATATGATAGCGTTAAATAAATCTTATCATTACAAAATTAGGCAGGCATTTCACATCGGTCCTTTTTTAGGCCCTTGTTCATAACGAATACTTTGAAAGCATATTATTGTTTGTGACACAGGCCTATCCGATATTTTATATAAATAGAAGGCAATGACTTGTTATGATAAAGTTAGGATATATATTCTCTGCTAATCTGTGTTTTTATATTTCGCAGGATGGAGTCTTGTCATCCTCCCTGAGGTGTGCTATGTTAGAAAAGCTACAGATACAGGGTTTCCGGAAACAGCCATCCGGTTTTTCCCCGGGCGATTAGTACCCCTATGAAGGTTTTAGGTACATTATAATTGTACCTTGTTTTTCATTTTGTAAAATGAAGCAGTAACGTGTCTATGTATGGCAGTTTTAGGTATATTGTAATTATACGTTGTATATATGTATATTGTAAAATGAAAAAGTAAAGTGTCTATGGCGGCTGACGACGTAACCAAATCATGTGTGTTTGTCGTGCATTCAGCATGGGATAGGGAGAATGGTAGGGACTATAATAGTTATTCAGGTGATCTAGCGCGCCACTTGTAAAATATACATAGAATATTATGCGTGTTATCATGCCGCTAAAGAAAGATATCCAGGCTTGAGTAGCTAAATGTTGATACATTTTTTCAGCCTGTGATGGCTGTCATGCTTTGCTTTTGAACCAATCAGACAAAGCCTAGCGTGTCTGCCTAGGTCTATACGCTCAGGCATAGTGGTGCCACATATAGTTTGACAATGTGATATAAAAGCAACCATACGGGTAAGCTGATGACTATTTTGAAAACTAATTTGACTAGAAGTTGTTGCTGCCATATGCAGCAACAACTCCCAATCAAATTAGTTTCTAAAATATTCAACCAGCTGATCTTTATGTAATAAAGAGTGTAATGCATTGCCACTTACGTGACATCAAGCACTATCGCTTGAGTAAACAAAATGTCGGCGATTAATATTCAACATATATGGGATATTACAAAACAGATAATTGTGATACAGATAAGGGAATGCGACAGGAAATGAATGATATAGAATCTATAATACATAATCTATCAGTGTAACACAACATCTGAAATGAGATTAGCATCGCTTTAAGCATGTATGTTTCAGGGTTACTCAGCTCTCCTGTCTCAGAGGACAGCGTCTCTTATCCACGAATACATTCAGCAAATTTGAGTTGAAGCGAGCCAAATATTACATGGTAGCCAAAGTACAGTGGATGGAAGGCGGATTTACATACATGTATTATAACTTTTAGCTAAGATGTGGTCCGGCCCGGTTTAGCAAGTAATATTATGGTACAAATTTAGTCTGGCTTTATTGGTATATGCTTCTATGATACGACCATGTTACGATTTTGGAATGTGAAAGCTAATTTGAAGGACCATGGCCAAATCGGGAAAGGTTTAACATGTCAAGATTTTGTTACGAGGACGTAAGCTATGATAATGAGATCTGAAAAAATCGTATGGAAGCTGTAATGAATTTGTATGTGTGTGTGTGTGTGTGTGTGTGTGTGTGTGGGAGCGGGGGGGGGGGGGGCGTGCATGTGTGGGTGTACGCGCGTACGTGTTTACTCGTGCGTGTGTGCGCGCGTGTGTGTGTGCGTGCGTGTGTTTGAGTTTGCGTGCGTGCCTGCGCGCGTACATGTACATGCCTTACAACTATTACGGTCGTTCTGACCGACTCGTCTTAAGCTTTGCGCACGCGTATTAATTGCTGGAAGTTGATGTATATGTGTTTCAGTAGTCACGTGTAAATTATTTTAATTACTAAGCGCCGCAAGACCACCTTATGGTAGCTGTACTATGTATGAGATTTCTGATTCTAAATCAGGGTTACCGTCATACCAGGGTTTGTCTACAATGCTCTTAGAACTGTCAAGATGCCGGGGAGTGACCACCCCGTATTTAGGCTAGAGGGCTAATTTAAGTATTTTGAAATATAGTCTCTGTGCTTAATGAACATTGGTGCGTAATGAACACTGGTTCTTAGTGAACACTAAAGCTCAGTGAACACTGATGCTTAATGAACACTGAAGCTTAATGAACACTGATGCTTAGTGAACACTGGTGCTTAGTGAACACTGATGCCCAATACACTATGATGCTTAATGAACACTGATGTCCAATGAGCACCGATGTTCAATGAACGCCGATGCATAATGAACACTGGTGCTTAATGCTCACAGATGTTTAATGAACACAGATGCGTAATGAACACTGATGCTTAATGATCACTGATGCTTAGTGAACACTGGTGATTAATGGACACTGGCGCTTAATGAACATTGGTGCTTAGTGAACGTGGATGCTTAATGAACACGGATGCTTAATGAACACTGGAGCTTAGTGAACCCCTTATGCTTAGTGAACATCGGTGCTTAGTGAACGTGGATGCTTAATGAACACAGATACTTAATGAACATGGGTTATTAATGACCCCTGGTGCTTGGCGAACACTGATGCTCAATTGACACCGGTGCTTAGTGAACACTGATGCATAATGAACACTGATGCTTAATGATCACTGGTGCTTAATGAACACTGATGCGTAGTGACCACTGGCGCGTAATGGACACTGGCGCTTAATAAACCCTGATGTCCAATACACTCTGATGCTTAATGAACACTGGTGCTTAATGAACACTGATGTTTAGTGAGCATTGGTACTTAATGAACATTTGTGCTTAATGGACACGGATGCTAAATGAACAATGGTGTGTTAGTGAACAATGGTGTGTTAGTGAACAATGGTGTGTTAGTGAACAATGGTGTGTTAGTGAACAATGGTGTGTTAGTGAGCAATTATGTGTTAGTGAAAATTGCTGCTTAATTAACACTGATGCTTTATGAAAACTGGTGCTTAATGAACACTGGGACTTAGTGAACACTGATGCTTAGTATACACTGCTGTTTAGTGAACAATGGTGTCTTAGTGAACACCGGTGCTTTGTAAACATTTGTGCCTAATCTATCCTGATGTGTATCTAGATACACGTCTTGGAAGGTTGTGCAATCAGCGATGGCCTCCATAAATAGTGTTTCGACGATGCACTCTCTGATGGAACTCTCTGACCAATACAGGCGGGGATTTAATGAGAGGATGAGTAGCTATTACGTAATATTACACTTACCAGTCACACATGAGCCTGACTTTTCAACAAATCCTTTTTTACATTTGCATGTTTTACCAGTGACACATGTATCGCCGCTCCCATACTCCTGATAACAGAACGTGTTCGCAGTACCAGTACAATCAGCAGTCGCCGTGCAAACACCATTCAATTCTTCAAAAGTATCAAATAAGACATACAATTTAATCATCTAGAAATCTGCAAGTTCTGTCTAGATATCAGTTTTCAAAATAATAATAATAATAATAATAATAATAATTATTATTATTATTATTATTATTATCAGTATTATTATTATTATTTTATTATTATTCTGCTTTGCAATACATGTCCCCTACCTGGTGATATACATTTTCAGAGATTGACAGTCAAAAACTCCATTACGGAAATTCTCATAATAAAGCAATGTACCTAGTTTCAATTGACTATGAGAATGACAAACAGTCTGGAAAACTGATGTTTCAATTTGTAGTTCATGCTTAAATCCCTCAAGAAAACGCCTGGAATTCAAACGTGATCTGTAACTTATCATACCAAGGCAATGTCCTAAATTTCAGTTGAATGTCCGAAAAAGTGTGGAAAGCCGATATTTTTCGTATTTCACAAGTTGAAAGGGGGCATTATAACTCCATCAAAAATTAACGGAAATGCCCGAAGCTCGAACTTCAGCTATAGCATCTCATAACAAAGCAATGTACCAATTCTCGGCGAAATGTCTTGAAGGAGTGCGAAAAATGTGCGGAAAGCGTATGTTTTTGAGATTTCATAAGACGAAAGGGGACGAAACTCTATCAAAATATTGACGAAAATCTCTGAAAATTGAACTCATCTGTCACCGATTATACTAAAGCAATTCACCAATTTTAAGTAGACTATTTTCTAGGGGTACGAAAAAAGTACCGGCAAATCAATTGTGACAGACGGACAGGCGGACAGAATGATGAATGGACGGACAGGACGACGGACGGACAGATGGATGGACGGACAGACAGAGAGCAACCATATAGTCCCCCACAGTTTTACACCTAGAGGACTAATACTAATAACTACTAGACCTGTAACTGTAAGCAGTTACCCGGATGGCTTCCGAGCCAGTTACCTGTATATGTAGCTAAGCCACTCACTTTAGTACTTGAAAGAGAATAGAACTGGTCAGTGAATGCTGACCTGTCAGCAGTAAACAATAACCAAAATAATAGAATAAAATAATAATAATAATAATAATAATAATAATAATAATAATAATAATAATAATTGTCTATTTCTGTGCTGACGAGGACGACGACGTTTATTATTATTATTATTATTATTATTATTATTATTATTATTATTTAGACAGTTAGTGATACATACCTGGGACACAGCCTGCTCCTGTTGCAGCTCTAAGAGTGTTTGCGGGACAGGATGCGCATACATTATTGAGGCAGGCATCAGTTGATGTTACAGTACACTCAGCATTGGACCAACATACACTACCAGTGGCTCCTATAATAATAATAATAATAATAATAATAATAATAATAATAATAATAATAATAATAATAGGACAATCACAGTTTCAAGTTAGCCAACAGTGTACCTGCACATAATAGTTAAATTGAAATTGACATCCTTGCAATATGGTGAGTAAATGGATTAAAACGTGCGTACACAGTGGTTGGGGCTTAGCTAGAAATGGAACACTATTCCAGGACGCAGCTGAGATTAATTTATGATCTTGCGAGGTCCTAGTGATCTAGCAGGAGGGATCTCAGAAATGTAAAAGTAAGAATTTCTGGAATGTACACCATAAAAATTCCAGTCAATTCGTGCAGTTGTGAGACGGGTGGTTGAAAACCAGTCCGGTGAAAGAGGATTTTTGCCCTCTGGATGCTAGTCTGATGGTCGAGCACTCGCCTCCCAAACGCTTGGCAAAAGGTGCCATAGAATTGCGAGGTTCGAACCACACTCGGGTCGCCAAATTGAAAATGGGTAAAATTACATTCCAGATGATGAATGAGCTAAGTCCGAGTGCCAGTGCGTCGTCAATGACAGGGTTCATATAACTAATGCTTGACAATAATAACAACCCCCACCCCCCCAAAAAAAAACACCCACAAAAACACCTCTAAATAACTAACCAGCCAACTAACTAAGTAACTATCTAACTAAGCAACTAACTAACTAAGTAACTAAGTATCTAAGCAACTACCTGGCTAAGCAACTAACTAATTAAGCAACTAACTAACGAAGCAACTAACAAACTAGTCAACTAACTAACTAACTAACTAACTAATTAACTAATTAACGAATTAACTAACTACCTATCTAAGCAACTATCTAACTAAGCAACTAACTAGCTAAGTAACTAAGTAAATAAGATGCCGGAAACTAGTCTGGTGGTCGATCACTCGCCTTCCAAACGCTAGGCGAAAGGTGCCATAGAATTGCCAGGTTTGAAACCCATTCGGGTCGAAAAATTGAAAAAAGCTAAAATTACATTCCAGCTGATGAATGAGCTAGATTCTAGTGCCAGTGCGCCGTCAAAGACAGGGCTCATAGAAGTAATGCTGGACAATGATAAAAACTACTTGCTTGCGAGGTTCTAGTGATCTAGCAGGAGGAATCTTAGAAATGTAAAAGTAAGAATATCTGGAATGTACACCATAAAAATTCCAGTGAATTCGTGCAGTTGTGAGATGGGTGGTTGAAAACCAGTCCGGTGAAAGAGGATTTTTGCCTGGTCGTAGAGCACTCGCCTCCCAAATGCTTGCCGAAAGGTGCCATAGAATTGCCAGATTCGAACCCCACTCGGGTCGACAAATTGAAAATGGGTAAAATTACATTCCAGATGATGAATGAGCTAGATCTGGATGCCAGTGCGTCGTCAAAGACAGGATTAATAGAACTAATGCTTGACAATAATAAAAACTACATACTTGCGAGTGCCTAGTAATCTAGCAGGACGGATCTCACTAAGCAGCTAACTAACTAAGCAACTATCTAACTAAAGAACTAACTAATCAACTAACTAACTAACGGAGCAACTAACTAGCTAGCTAACTAACTAACTGGCTAACTAATCGGCTAACTACCTAACTAAGCAACTAACTAACTAAGTATATAACTACCTAACTAAGCAACTAATTAACCGACAAAGCAACTGACTCAGTAACAAGTCAAGCAACTAAGTAACTAAACAATTGGATAACTAATTAATTAAGCAACTATGTAGCTAAAGTGTCTGAGCAACTATGCAACTAAAAATGTAAGCAACATAACAACTAAGTACCAAGGCAACTAAGTATCTAAGTACATTTGTAAGTATGTAAGTAAGTAAGTAAGTAAGTAAGTAAGCAGCTATGTAACTAATTGTCTGACTGACAGACTGTCTGTCTGTCTGTCTGACTGACTGACTGACGGTGGTGTATATAGTAAGTAAGTAAGTAAGTAAGTAAGTAAGTAAGTAAGCAGCTATGTAACTAATTGTCTGACTGACTGACTGACTGACTGTCTGTCTGACTGACTGACTGACTGACTGACTGACTGACTGACTGACTGACTGTCTGTCTGTCTGACTAACTGTCTGACTGACTGTCTGTCTGACCAACTGTCTGACGGTGGTTTATATAGCTATTACCCGCAGCTAACAAGCCGATGATTTTAGTGAACTACTCCTCTTACCTGAAGGTAAACACATTGTTGTCCCGTAAGCATCATATCCTGTAGGACATGCACATGTAGTAGAACAGACCGCCACATTTATACTGCAATCTGAGTCATCATTACACGACTCGCCAATAAGGACTGAAATAAAATAACATCAGACGTCGAAATAACAGGAGATCGATTCCGCCAATCTTTGGCAACCAACATGATCGATTGGCAACACTGATCACTTAACATTGGAGTCTGCCAATGTAAATGCCAATGTAACACACGTTGCCGGTCATTTAGGTCAACGCGGGTGTTATCAGTGGCCAAGAGAATGTCCAGTTGCAGTCCAATAGACATCTTTCTTTAATTTACCACTGTCATTTACCACATGAATTGGTGGCTCGCTGCAGCTAGCAATTCCAGTCCTAATATGTAAAAGCTAGCTTTCTGTGGGTGCAACAACACATCTCTATTGGCCTGTAAATGAATATTGGCTGTGCCCGATTTTTGATTTTCTAGACTAATCGTGACCATTTACAGATTAACCACTCTCGCGTTAACTTAACTCTTTAATGGTCAAGCCCGTCAAAAACGGACTATGTAGTGGTCTTGAAGAATGCCCATTTTCGCATCCAAGAGAATACGATGTTTGAGATTTTACCACTGGAAGGACACGCCAGTGGTAAATTTTCAAAAATAGTCTTTTCTCAGACGACAAATAGACACTAGCTAAGAAAAAGCTGTTTTTTCTTGACCATTTTCATAGTCAAACCTGCCAAAAAAACAGCACCTGTAGTGGTCTTGAGTAACGTCTATGTGCACGACAACAGAAAGTTATTTTTGTTATTATTTACTTGAAAAATCTTGACCATTAAAGGGGGTATTTATATGAGTATAATTTTTAGTGCGAAAGAAAATTCAGTTGTAAATTTAAAATTAAAATATCGACCATCAGAATGTTATATCATGTAGCATTTTGAGCGCTTTGAGGCACTGTTGACACAGGAGGCGTTAAGTGGTTTGTTACTGGTCATCAGAAGATACTGGGAGATCAAAATATTGGTCTTCTAAAATGATATTCAGGCAGAGCCGAACTTAGGACGTAGGGGGCCCTGTGCATATTTTCTGAAATTTTTATCCGGGGACCCTTGGAGCTACGATTAAGATCACGACAAATCTAGGGCCCAGGTTCAACGGAATGCCGCTTAGAACCCGTGACGTCAGAGAACTATGGAATTTGTCCACATCAGTCTTACTCTTATACAGTATAGTTCAGAAATAACATAATATGTTTCATACACAAAATAAAATGGCATTATTGAATATTTTGGACATAATTACATTGTAAAACGTTGCTGTCTTAGCAATGTCTTCCAATATAATTAAGTTAAAAGTAGTTACCAGAACATTTCTTACATCGTGGCACACATTATTTGGTTACTTACTAGCTCTACTATAGGTGTGGCATCTATGCATGCAACTTAGATTTATGCAACTTAATTTGGGTGTCATATTTTGGAGGTCCTGAATAATTGGGGCCCTGTGCAAATGAACTTGCTGCATTGCTTTAAGTACGACCCTGTATTGAGGCCAGTAATAGGAGGTAGATTTCTATTATCTCTGCACTATTTGAAGCTTGTGACATGATCACCATGATATGTAGCTCTGAATAGTCACCAGGTAACAGTTAATCGTGTTTATTTTGAAAATAATTTTGGTGTACGTTATTGTTGTCTATGAATCAGCAGCATTCATGTATGTCCGCTTTCAAAATGTACCCTATTTATTTCTGAGTAATACATACTACTAAGAAATTAGCCAGACAGTGGCCGGTTGATCGATCACGGATCGGTACCGATCACTAATCAATACAGTTCATGCATTCAACTGGCATATAGTGAAGCAAATAACAGAAATCAGTCAAAATAATATACACGCATATACATTTATATGTTAGGCACAGCTGAATCCGTCATACCCACCCATGCATATACAAGCATCATTACTTTTCTTAAGTAATAGAATAGAGGTTCCAACATAAAAAAGGACCACGATCACTGTTTTCTAGACTTAACCCATTCATGACGAAGCCGGCAAAAACCGGCCTCTGCAGTGGACTTGGGGAATGCCCATTTGCAGGCCAAGATAGGATTTTATTTTTGAAAATTACCACTGGAATGACTGATTCGATAATCGAACCAGTCATTCCAGAGGTACATTTTTAAAAATGGTCTTCTCTTGGCCTGCAAATTGGCATTCAACAATGAAATATTCTTAATTTGATGACCCAATTTAACCGGAGAGGGTTAAAAAATAACCTGCTCAAGGTAATCAGAACTCTGCATGTTTTAAGGGGTGCCTGGGATGGTGAAAAGAACTCTTTGAAAAAACGCAACGTTTATCTTCAACATTACTAATAAATTACCACTAAAATGTTGCTTACAGTTTCTTCTACACTTTCGCACAACAACAAGCCTGCTTTACTAGCGACCACCTGGAGTCGACAGTAAGCATCCACCATCAGCCACACCACCGCAATTCGAATGAACATGTCATGGAATATATTGTAGCGGGTGGCGATGGCAGGTGGTGGATAGCTGGCTTCTCATATAGTCTGCGTGGGAGCATCCCGTGAGCATTTGCCAGTTATACCGTAGTCCAAGTTCTCTGACTCCGCCCTATGCCGTTTCTGATATGGCGGGCGAGATTAATCCGAGTTCCATGACTCGACCATATGCCGTTTCTGATATGCCTGGCAAGCCAGACAATTCGGACGAGTTGTAGCGGTGTGATGGTTAACTGGCATAGGCCGTGCATGGTTAACCGTACATCTATTATTTTCACTTTTAACGTCAAGTGTTTACGCAAAGGTTCAGTGTCTAGCTCGTCTCGGATAATGTGGTGAGAGGTGTGTGGGTGGGCTTGGGGGTTCTGATGGCACCTTAGATATTTGCGTCCCTGTCATTCAGGCTAAAGCAGGGAGTTAGTCCCTCCACCGCGAGCAGTTGGCCATTGAGGCAGGCATTCTGGAGCAGTACCTGTGCCATTAGCGCGCCAAACTGCTGCATCTGTTCTCTCTGTGTTGGTGCGTGTCTCCCTAACTCTTCGTCAGTTACCGGAGATCTTCGTCAGATACCGGAGAAGTTACGCGACTGAAATGGATACATGTATTCCTTAGTGTTGGAAATGCCCATGTTGTCTATGCATCCTGCTTGCACAACGGTCATGTGCATGCCCACTTGGTTATTGTTTCTCTAGGGACCCATCCGGGATAGAAACTCGTTGCGAGAATATGAATACTCTACATGAGCTATGCCCATCTGGCTGCGGATGGACCCATCGTTTATGGGCTAGCTGGCCTCTCGTCTTCGCCTCATAATATCAGTATTTGGGTGAAATGTGTGTTTCTATGTGAAATTGTGAAATCTGGTTGCGCATTAGAGTCGCTATCTGACGCGTAAGCCCCATTTATGCGTGCTCTGGGAGGAGAGATTAGCAATTAGCATGTCAATGAACTGAATGGTTCTTGCACTTCTCTAGGTGCCTTCAACATTATTTTCTTGCTCGTACATATCAGCCATTGCTGTTTGAATTAGGTGGATGTTTTAGGTATGGGTGGTGGCAGGTTAGCGCTATCAGGAGATACATTAGAACTGATATGTGTCAATAGTGTATCAAGGCTGTCCATCCCTGAGCTTATTTTATTTATTGCAGATGGTAGTGTGCGATGCAATACAACTTAGTGTTCATTTCTTGCCCTTTGTATGCGTGACTATGTGTGTATGGTGATGGTTTATAGAGGGGGCAGAGGTCTTTTAATATTTATTATTATTTTATATAATAATATAAAACTAAAGCAAACCACATTACCACACCTGATTGACATATGTCATAGTTATTTGACCAAGCATAGCGTATTAAATCTTCAACACATTCACGTTTGAATTCCGTGGGTTTTTTCAATATTAGGACAACCATACATGAAACCCGTTGAACAGTTTGAAATTAAGTTGTTTAAAGATGTAACCGTGTTAACCAGTAATGGCTTTACTTTAGAGTAATTTTAAATACTCAAAGAATGTGCCTCATAATAAATTTGGTTTATCTAGGAATGGATGCGGAACAGGCTAACTAAATACAGAATACTGGTATGTGGTATCAAGCATGGATTTCAATGAAGATCTCCGGTTTTAGTTACGCCCCATATCTAGCTAAGCTCCAACCACACATCGTCCGTGTTGGGACCGATCGATCCCTGAACTCCATGACTATTAAATTCCAGAAAACTATGGCAGCAACAGCGCCCAGTCAAATCAGTTTCAAGATATTCAATAGCATGTTTATTTGATAGTAAAGACATACAATTTGTACAACAATGCCTAGTACGTAATCAATTACGCGTTCGTGACGATGTCATTCATGACGTAATTCATTATGACGTCAGCATGCACGTAACGTAGTTGATTATTGCGTTATGTGTTCGATGGATCAACTGGGAAGGTCCATTCTTGACTGCGACTGTTGATGGGTAGTCTAGCTATTGGCTTCTTATGAACACGCCGAGCGGTGTTGTTGTTGCACGTTGCTTCAGTAAGGTGATAATATATGTCTTTTATAACCTCGTGAGATGAATTCCACATTGAAAAACTTCGTGAGGAATAAGGAGCAACTGTCTCAAGGAATCTTTTCCACTGTACGTCTGCCATTGATCCGAAATAGAGCTTACCAGAGAGAGGCAAGAATGGGGGATTCCAGTTTATCCATCAACCATATGACGTTATAATCAACTATGCGACGTGTATGCTGACGCCATAATGAAGTACGTCATGAATGGCATAACTAGGTTCGTCACGAATGCTTAATTGATGACGGACTAAGCGTTGTTGTACGAATTGTATGACTTCACTGTATAATAAACATGCTGTTAAATATTTTGAAACTAATTGGACTGGGCGCGGTTGAAGCTACCAATCTAAATTAGTTGCAAAATATTCAACAGCTTAGTCAGGGATCGTAGAGATCGATCGATCGATCTCAACAGGGGCGAAATGTGGGTGGAGTTTAGCTAAGGATGGGCGGGGCATAGCTAAAACTTGATTCTTCCATTGAAAATTGATTTCTTGTTCATACAAATTGTAGTTAAGTGATCAATGTTCTACGACATCGAGTACTTTCTGTGTGCCATGGAAGGTGATATATTGAGAAAGAGCTTTATCGTTATATTCGAACATAGTTTCAGACAACATCAGTCCTGCTACAAGGGGGAAAGCCCCTTAACCCTCTTATGTTTACAGCGCCTCAACTTTAATCAATTAACACTTTCATTTGTCAAGTGAATGACGGTTTCCTGGCCGAGAGAACTCTGTTTTGTATATTTAACATAGGAATTTAGGAAACTATTTTTTTAATGAGTTGGTCTTTTGACCGGCTTGGCGATTATAGTGTTAATCGTCTAGGAAATCAAAAGTTGTGCTTAGTCAGTTTCCATTTGCAGGCCAATAGAAGACTATTTTTGAAAATTTACCACTGGAATAACTGGCTCGGTAACCGAGCCAGTCATTCCAGTGGTACATTTTCAAAAATAGTCATCTCTTGACCTGCAAATAGACAGACCCCAAGACTGCTGCAGAAGCGGTGTTACCATTATAACGACAGGTTGACACAAGAGGGGTTAAGTAACAAAGCATGTATTGATGAGACATAATCTATAATCAATGCCAGACTTACATGGTCTCTTTCCGCATTTAGTAGTAGCTGTGGCAGGAGAGGTGGCGCACGCTACACATGTGAGGGGAGATGTGCATGTTCGGTCACCTATTGCACAAACTTCGTCCGCCCCTAATGCTCCCGAGGTTATATCTAAAAGAGAGAAAAGATTAAACATTTGATAATATAAATCAATGGCGCTTTCCAGTTTATCCATCCATTACATGGCGTCATAATTAAGTACGTGACGTGTATGATGACGTCATAATAAATGACGTCATATATGACGTCATGAATGACGTGGAGAAGTTTTTTCACGAAGGCATACTAGATGACGGACTACGCGTTGTTGTACGAATTGTATGGCTTTACGATTTAATAATCATTCCGTTGAATATTTTGAAACTAATTTGAATGGGCACTGTATGCAGCAACATCACCCAGTCAAATTAGTTCCAAAATATCCAACAGCTTACATGTATAGTTTTCTGGAAATTGAATCAGGGAGTTTAGGGATCGATCGATCCCAACATGGGTGAGGCGTGTGTGCAGCTTAGCTAGAGATGGACGGGGCATAGCTAAAACAGGATTCGTCGCGACACAATTATAATGGCGTATAGCTCCACAATGAAAATCGAAAACTCCGTTAATAGTGTATGCCTTGGCCCTGTAGGTGGGGCTTAGAATACACCTTCCGTATCCTCTGCGCGTCGTAAGAGGCGACTAAAGGAGGTAAAGGTGAGGTACCCCTGACAGAAACCTCGAGTGCTGAAGACGGAGGTTCCAGGCTGCATGGCGCACTCTAATAAACCACGGATCCACGCACTTAACGCATATGATCATGTCGATAGTCACTTACATGACTGGCGGTAGGATCAGCGGACGAAAAGAAGAAGAAAGTGTATGCCTTGTATGTGTTTGATCAATGTACAATTTAATAGCCATTATTTTGAATATTTTGAAACTAATTTTACTGCGAGTCTTTGCTGCCATAGGCAAACACAGCCCTCGATGAAATTAGTTTCATTTTATTTTACAAACTGAATTTTTACATATCTAGAAAGGAATTATGCTGGGATTATGCTGGAATTATGCTGGAATTATGCTGGAATTATGCTGGGATTATGCTGGAATTATGCTGGAATTATGCTGGGATTATGCTGGAATTATGCTGGGATTATGCTGGGATTATGCTGGAATTATGCTGGAATTATGCTGGAATTATGCTGGAATTATGCTGGGATTATGCTGGAATTATGCTGGAATTATGCTGGGATTATGCTGGAATTATGCTGGAATTATGCTGGGATTATGCTGGGATTATGCTGGGATTATGCTGGGAATATGCTGGAATTATGCTGGAATTATGCTGGGATTATGCTGGAATTATGCTGGGATTATGCTGGAATTATGCTGGAATTATGCTGGGATTATGCTGGGATTATGCTGGAATTATGCTGGGATTATGCTGGAATTATGCTGGGATTATGCTGGGATTATGCTGGAATTATGCTGGGATTATGCTGGAATTATGCTGGGATTATGCTGGAATTATGCTGGAATTATGCTGGGATTATGGTGGAATTATGCTGGGATTATGCTGGAATTATGCTGGGATTATGCTGGAATTATGCTGGGATTATGCTGGAATTATGCTGGGATTTTAAGGCATTATTTTCAACATTCTTTCCAGCTAGCAATTTTCGCAGCCAAATTCTTATCACTCGGAATTCCTCAGAATTCTCTTTAAATCCTTTTGTCCTCTGTAGCTTTGTTAACCCTTTAATGTTCAAGCCGCTCAAAAATGCGTTGCCATGGTCATGGGAAAAGTCCATTTGCAGGCCAAGAGAAGACAATTTTTGAAAATTTACCACTGGAATGACTGGCTCGGTTACCGAGCCAGTTATTCCGGTGGTAAATTTTCAAAAATAGTCTTCTCTTGGCCTGCAAATGGACACTCACTGAGAAAATGTTTTAGATTTTCCTGATCAATCTTGACACTATTAACACGATGAAAGTATTAATACTGTAATGGCTTAACACCTCTGAGCTTGAAATTGTGTATTATTTTTAGATGAGAACTTTCGTAAAACAAAAGATTAAATTGGTCTGGCCTAATATGAGAATAGGCCTCTGGAACCTTAGGCCGTATTCTCACTAGAGACAAAACTGGCGTACCGCAATACTGAGGTATGGCGTTATTCCTGAAAAACTCTCCATTGAGAACACGCCTTTAGCATGGATTGCGAATATTGTTGTACATATAACTCCAAGTTTAAATCTTGACAATTTTGATACGGCACATATATGAGAATTTTTCTCCGAATTGTGTCTTCGAAACAAATTAATATTGTCATGAGTCAATCGAATAATCGAAATCAAGTGTCGAATTTGAACTCAGGAAGGGCCAAAACCTGTATATCACCATAACGATTTCAGAAGTCATTATTTTTGTGAAAAACAGGTTATTCGAAAATTCTGCCAGATAAAATTGAACAATCACGTGCTCTTAAACAAACTTAGGCCGTGTTCTCACTAGCGAGTTATTAGGGAATAACGCCATACCTCAGAATAGCGTTACGCCGGTTAGGTCTCTAGTGAGAATACGGCCTAAGTTTACATCTTGTTGTAGTAAAACATGAAAACCAACATTCATATAGATTTTTACATGTGACGGTGCTCGATTGGAGAATGGGACATGTGAGTTACACTGTATTTGTACCAACTATTACGAAAACTATGCGAAAAAGGCCGATTATAATTAACCGTTGCACTATTACAGTAGCCGATCATTTATCCGCTGGTTTACTGACAGTTTCAGTATGTTCACACAATCGACTTAACCCCACTTGTGCCAACTTAATCATTTAATGGTCAATTTGGTAAAAAACCCAACTCCGAGCTCTGTAGTGATCTTGAGAAGTGTTCATTTGCAGGCTAAGAGAAGACTATTTTTGAAAATGTACCATTGGAATGACTGGCTCGGTAACCAAGCCGGTCATTCCAGTGGTGAATTTTCAAAAATACTTTTCTTGGTCTGCAATTGGGCACTGGCTAAGCAGTAATTTGAATGTTCTTGACCATTACACTTTTGATGACTGTCCATTTAAAGGACAACAGAAATCTATTTTTTGCAAATTTTCGCTGTTGACACAAGGGGGGGCAAAGGTCTGGTGTTTTTCACGCAATAAATTTCCTTGGTCGCTAGGAAAGTACACTCGCTACTGCGGTCCGCGAATGTGTCTACGCTTCCAATGTTCAACTTGTGAACTTGAACTTCAAACGTGAACTTGAACTTGAACTTGGTCGTTGGATCACATAGTTTATTGTTTACTGTCCATCCGTGAATGTTACAATTAGAATAAAGAAAAAGGTCTGCTAATTTGACTCAATTCTGACGTTTCCATGCAGCCATTAACCAAAAGTGCATCTAAATATGCTTTAGGTGTTGGTGTTGGTACAAAGTCTACTCAGAAATTAGGCAATGATTGTTCTTATTTACCTACTAGAGAAACAGCGAAACTGACAATGTTACTACGATCATCTGGGATCAATTTTAAGGTTAAATCAAGGACGTTGATCCAGCTATTAAGCATAGGGTTCGCTCTCTTCTCAGTCCAATTTAGATTGTCACCACGCACATTAAATTCATAAGATAGGAGGCGATAGATGACATTACCACTATATTTAAAAGACTGACGCTACAGGTTGTACATCGATGGAGTCGAGCGCCAAATTCTGATGAAACATCGAGGGTAAGGAATACCGTATTGTTCTTAAGCATACCTATATCCTTGGGAATTGCTAACGGATGTTGCTGAAAGCTTATGGCCCAGTAGTGGTTTAGAATCCTGGATTGAATTGTTTCTATCTTTGATGCCATTATTCAGGGCAATTGTATCTGGTTGAAATGCTTTTGATTATTTGCCAATTGTAATTATTATGTTGCAAATGTGACCACTTGGGTAACCATTCACTTGGGCATATTTGGCAGGGTGGGATGGAGGTTGGGGTGAGGGGGTGGTGGTGGGGGTGGGGTGGGTTGGTTTGGGGGTTGGGTGGTGTGGGGTGGTGGGGGGTGGTTACATTTACACGGATAACGTTGGAAGCGTCAATGATCAAGGCTTGTTGGTAAGGGTTGGAAGCTTCCAATCCAATTCACCTTTCCAGCTTATCCATCTCTCATCTGACGTCATATGACGTGATAATCAACTAAGTGGCGTGAAGGATGACGTGATAATCATTGCGTCATAAATGAATATATTTGGCTCGTCTTAATAGTCCGACACGTTGCACGAATTGCATGTCTCTCCTATTTAATAAACATGCTGTTGAATATTTTGAAACTAATATGACTGTGGCAGCAACAGCAACCAGTCAAATTAGTTCCAAAATATTTAATAGCTTACCTGTATAGTTTTCTGGAAATTGATAGTCAGAGAGTTCAGAAATCGATTGATCTCAACACGGTCGAGGTGTGGGTGGAGCTTAGCAGAAATGGGCGAGGCATAGCTAAAAATGGAAAGGTCCATTTGTTAGTGGCGTCATGTTAGAATTACCAGAAAGTGATACGTTCTAGGGATCTTCGTCGTTTATGGCGTTCACAAGAAGTTGTTGCAGAGCTCGGTTGTGGAACTTCATTGGGAGCGATTTTACTAGAAAACCTCCCATGACCTTTAGTTGACACAGTACATAAATGTATGTCTTGTGTCGTACAATTATTTGCTATCCTCTGTAGTAATGTTGGGCAGTCACTGAGGGATGCAATTCCCACCTAGCTAGGCGGTAGTGGCATCTAAGGCAAATGGATTGGTGGTGCGTCTATTGGTACATTACTTGTGTGTGGTTTATATCCGAGGAAAACTCAACGGAGACGATTTCATCTCAGTTGTATTCACAGTCAAAGAATTAGCTATTAAGTACCTGGCTTGAAATATGCATTTTCCTAATCTAAATAGGTGAGTATTTGAGACGCCTTACAATTTAGACTTCTTAAGTAGAAATTCTGAAAAACGTATGCTGAGATTTCAAGCTTGTGAGTAGAAATATTCAGATACGTATGTCGTGATTTCAGGTTCCTAAGTCAAGATTTTGAGATAAGTACGTCAAATTTTCAAGTTTCTATGTAGAAGTGTTGAGGTAAGTATATCGAAATTTCGAGTTCATAACATACAATTGTGACATAAATACATCAAAATTGCAAGTTCCTGTGTAGCCATTTTCAGATTAAATTTGTAGAAATTTCCAGTTAGTAAGTAGAGAATTTCAAGTTTCTAACTAGACATCTTGAGCTAAATACATAGACATTTCAAATTTTTATGTACAAGTTTTGAGATCATTACGTTGAAATTTAGAGTCCATAAGTCTTAAATTTGCAGTTCCAAAGTAGAGGTATTGAGATAATATCGAGCTATATTGATCACACGCCACACACCACTATGTTAACACTGGAATAATTACACATGCAAACACTTTTAACCTATCAAGGTGCTGAAACACATAATTCGAAATTCGATTTAACACACGGAGGCATAGGTCTATGGTTCAAACGGTTTCGAACATTTTCCTCAAATTAATATGAATGTAAAACCTTTGACAAGAAATGACTTATTTAGTAATTACCAACAATTTAGAACATGAATGCCGATTTGTTGGTTCTATGATGACGAGATGGTTCTATGACATCAATGGCTACGATATGACAGCGGGAGAGTTCGGTATCAAAGGAAATGATACAAATGCGTTTAATACGATAACATAAGTACTTATAGTAGAACACCTAGAGTGTGCCATATTTTGTTTGCCATGCGAACTGGTATTCATAGATAGCAGTGGCACTATTTTCAAAATCAATATTCCAGCAGTCCTACTATGTAAACTTCTTATATATGATACTGAAAAATGCAAAATGTATTGTGCTTAATGCCATACAATTTAATGATAGTATGTTAATTTACACCGTATTAGGAAACGATGGCCTTATTTCAATCGGGTAATATAGTTATACTAATAAAATGGTACTAGTTTCATTCAATAACACATATCAAAACTGATGAAGCCAGCCGACCATGAGAAACAAAATAACGCGTGCGAGTATAATTGAGTACATGCAAGCGTGCGTCGGTGTGCGTTGATTTGTCTTAATGCCATATATGATGTAAGGTGAAGGTTGTTTTCTACCTACCACAAGCTGTGTTATAACTATTGGCAGGATGAGTGTCGTCACATGAGCAGGTATTTGATGTACACGATGCCTTCAGAGGACACTCTGTGCTTCCTGTTGTGCACGACTCACCGATCTTGACTGTCAGAGAATGCACAATAAAACACAAAGTGCATATATTATCATCAAAACAAAATGATGGCAAAAACGAGAACATTTTAATGAAAAACATATAGTGGCAATAACTGTCCGCATAACATGTTCACTTGGACCATTTTCAACCGAACTAGGTCTGAAAAAATGTTTTGAGCCAAAATGGTGGAAGGACCCAAAGCAGCTCGTCTTGTAGTCTTTCTTTACAATACACCTTTCTAGTATGCCCGCCCATCTATACCTAAGCTCCACCCACTTCGCCATGTAGGGATTGATATATCCCCGAATCTGACTATCGATTTCCTGAAAAATACACAGGTAAGTTGTTGAATATTTTGTAACCAATTTGACTGGTTGCTGTTGCTGTCTATAGTAAAGACACACAGTTCGTACAGCAACGTATAGTCCGTCTTCAATTATGCATTTGTGACGTACTTATCTACGTCATTCATGACGTCATAATCACGCCATTGATTGTGATAGCATTCTACACTTCACGTAGTTGATCATGACGTCATATGATGGATGGATAGAGTCCATCATAGAGTTGCGAAATGAGAAAACGTGTTTCAAAAACAAAATAAAATGTATTGTTGAATTTTTTAAACATAATTGGATTATTTTCTACTAACAGGTTTCTGTGTGTGTGTGTGTGCGTGCGTGCGTACGTGCGTGCGTGCGTGTGTGTATGCGTGCGTGCGTGCGTGCGTGCGTGCGTACGTCCGTGCGTGCGTGCGTGCGTGCGTGCGTGCGTGTTTTGGAAACATTCTAACTTATTTATGAGTTGTACTGTACTAAACAGTTTATCCATCCATCATATGACGTAATAATCACTGCCTGACGTGTAGGATGACGTCATATTCAATGACGTCATGAATGACGTATATAAGTTCGTCACGAACGCATACATGGAGACAGACTAAGCGTTGTTGTACGAATTGTATGTCTTTACTTTTTAAGAAACATTCTTTTGCATATTTGAAACTAATTTGACTTGGCGCTGTTGCTGCTATAGGTAGCAACAGCACCCAGTCAAATTAGCTTCAAAATATTCAACAGCTCACCTGTATAGTTTTCTGGAAATTGATAGTTAGGGCGCCCGGGTCATAGTTAAAACTAGAAAGGTCCATTCTAGCATGCATTTAACTGCTATGATCGATAATGTGTAATCGGCGTTAATTAACCCTTACACCACCCTCCACACCCCACCCATTATTTGCTAATTATTTCCCTTTATTTCACTGAAAGTTAAATGCACTAAATGTGATCTTCCTTCAACTTCTACTGTTTCTAAAACAAATACAAAAATCAGAAACATATTTGTTCGTCAAACTTTGAACACGATGTAAGAAATGATCTGTTGAATATTTTGGACTTAATTTGATTGGAACGCATTACTGTCTAATCCTTTTTAATGAAATTAAATCCAAAATATTCAACAACACGTTTTCTCTTGCAATCAGCAGGTTTGCCTGGCCAATATACTGTAATCAGCATATTTGCCTGACCAATATACTGCAATCAGCAGGTTTGCCTGGCCAATATACTGTACTCAGCAGATTTGCCTGGCCAATATACTGTAACCAACAGGTTTGCCTAACCAATATACTGTAATCAGCATATTTGCCTGGCCAATATACTGCAATCATCAGCTTTGCCTGGCCAATGTACTGTAATCAGCAGATTTGCCTAACCAATATACTGTAATCAGCAGATTTGCCTGGCCAATATAATGCAGTCAGCAGGTTTGCCTGGCAAATATACTGTACTTAGCAGGTTTTCCTGGCCAATATACTGTAATCAACAGATTTGCCTGGCCAATATACTGCAATCATCAGATTTGCCTGGCCAATATACTGTAATCAGCAGGTTTGCCTAACCAATATATTGTAATCAGCAGATTTGCTTGGCCAATATAATGCAGTCAGCAGGTTTGCCTGGCAAATATACTGTAATTAGCAGGTTTGCCTGGCCAATATACTGTAATCAACAAATTTGCCTGGCCAATATACTGCAATCAGCAGATTTGCTTGGCCAATATAATGTAATCAACAGATTTGTCTGGCCAATGTACTGCAATCAGCAGGTTTGTCCGTCCAATATGCTCTAATCAGCAGGTTTGCCTGGCCAGTATACCGTAATCAGCAGGATTTCCTGGCCATTAAACTGTAATCAGCAGGTTTGCCTGGCCAATATACTGTAATCAGCAGGTTTGCCTGTCCAATATACTGTAATTAGCAGATTTGCCTGACGAATATACTACAATCAGCAGGTGTGCTTGACCAATTTACTGTAATCAGCAGGTTTACCTGGCCAAGATACTGTAATCAACAAATTTGCATTGATGTACGGGCATCAAACTTGTCAGTCATTTATGAGCATATTGTAACACGAATTGGGACTTTGGCACGTTTTATTATGGAGGCCAGCGTTATGGCCCTCTCTACAGGTAGGCAGACAGTTTACATAATGATAGAGAGATATTCTCATTCAGTGATTCTAGAGGTAACAGGATCTGCTCGCTATTAGATAAGTTGTTTATCTAAGAATACAAATTGCAATGGTAAGTTCTTGCCTCCTGTAGGTTGTTAATTAAATCAATAATGTTAAAGTTGTTGTATCCCATTAAGGCGATACTTGGCGGGTTGTGTGCAATGTACACAACACGCATTGCCATGACTACATATTCGTTGCAAGTAGTAGACGCCGTAATGGTTGAGTCTATTTTCTGCAGACCAGGATTTGTGAAACAAAAGCGTCCTGTCGGCACGTGCAATTCACCTTTCCAGAGTACCAATCGATGGTTTGACGTCATATGACGTCATACTCAGCTAAGTGGCGTGCATGATGACGTCACAATCATTACGTCATAAATGATTCTATTTGGCCCATTGTAGCTCTTAATAGTCCGACACGTTGTACGAATTGTATGTCACTACTATTTAATAAACATGCTCTTGAATATTTTGAAACTAATTTGTCTGGACTCTGTTGTCGCCATATGCAGCAACAGCGCCAAGTCAAATTAGTTTTAAAATATGCAACAGCTTACCTGTATATGTTTCTGGAAATTAATAGTCAGGTAGTTCAGAGATCGATCGACCCACACACAAGCAGGTCTGGGTGGAGCTTAGCTAGTGATGGGCGGGGCATAGCTAACACTGTAACGGTCAATTGGTCAATTGGTAGCAGACGTGAGGAAATGCTCACAGCAGTATACTCTACATCGCAGATGTCAACCGTGTACTGCGCAAGTGTATCAAATTTCAGGAGAAAATCCGAGAAAGCTGTTAAATATTTTGACTCTAATATGCGTAAACGTTATTGCAGTCAATAACAGCACCATATCGAAGTAATTAGTCATATGGGCGTTACATAAACCAATCAAATACGGCCATTAGGCCATGTCACTTCAATGCAGGGTAATAATTATCCATTTACTCATTACCTAAACCAATCAAATAAGAGCAAATAGGTCACGTGACGTCGCTGAGGGGTAATACTTCTTCATATACACGTTACCTAACCCAATCGAACAAGAGCATTAGGGCATGTGATTTCACTGAGGGATAATATTAGCTCATATACACGTTATCTAGACCAATCAAATACGAGCACTAGCTCATGTGACTTCATTGAGTGGTATTAATTATTCATATACCCGTTACCTAAACCAATTAAATAAGAGAATTAGGTCATGTGCCTTCATTGAGTGGTATTACTTATTCATATGCACGTTGTCTAAGCCAGCCAAATAAAAACATTAGGTCATGTGACTTCACTGCGGGGTAATAATTATTCATATACACGTTGCATAAACCAATTAAATAAGAGCATTAGGTCATGTGCTTTCATTGAGTGGTATTACTTATTCATATGCACGTTGTCTAAGCCAGCTAAATAAAAACATTAGGTCATGTGACTTCACTGCGGGGTAATAATTATTCATATACACGTTGCATAAACCAATAAAATAAGAGCATTAGGTCATGTGACTTCACTGAGGGGTAATAATTATTCATTTACACTTACCTAAACCAATCAAATACGATCATTAAGTCATGCGACCTCATTGGCGGGGTCGTATATATGCAGTACTAAAAGCAATATATGATATAGAGTTTTGATGTGATCTTACTTGGTTTGCATGAAATTCCAAACGCCTTTGTATTAACGGGACAGACGCAAACATCCCCAGCACAAACTGCATCGGTTTTTAGTCTGGCATCTTAAAATAACCAGAACATTACAGTATTTAACAGACATTATTTATAGCTACAATGGAATCAATTTTAAGCAACCTCTTGCCAACTTTCCCATTTTAACTAATCTTACCTCACTCCCCCCCCACCCATACCCTCGGTGGAGCCTAATATAAATATAGCCTCAAAGTCAGCAATCATATGAGCAATCCACATACCTCATTTTGTCGGATTCCCCTTTGTCACCCTGGGGGCGGAGTCTAATCTAAATCTCGTATTGCAGTCCCCAATCATATGGGTAACTCACACAATGTATTGGATTAAATTCCACGGTTTCGGAGGCGATGAACAGCCAGAGAGATAAACGGATGCACAGACAGATAAAGATATGTACGGACGGAGGTGATTACAGTATCACATTCGTTTTTTTAAATGGTAAGAAGATGACAAGTTGGGGAAATTAAAAATACTACTTTATGTCATAGAGTCTCAAACTCTGTGTCATTTCGCATTAAATGCATCAAACGCCTTTTAGTCCAGTAAAATAAGGTTGAACCGAGAACAAGTTGCAACAAAAGATTGTTTCTATTATAATACTAATACGACCACATTGAACATTATATTGGAATAATTTAGCAAAAATTCAAGATTGGCGGACAACACCAAATTTGATGACAAGTATCTCCTAAACGATTGGTTTTATGCCTCATAAATGTATTATAAGTAGATAGAAACATGATAACAAAGAATCAAATTAGCGTGTTGAAAATATGGTATGAGGTACCTAAGACGATATGACCTAAATATGCCGTTATAATATGTCGTGAGGGATGGAAAGCCTTCATATTTTGTTGAAAAACGAATTGTTTCCACGTTTTCGGCACATGCAATATAATCATAGTAATGTTGACTTCCTAATCATTATTAATCTTTGATGGTGTAATCTTACAAACAGCTAGGCAAGATTCTAATAAGTATTCTATGCATTTGATGAATAAACCGATGTCGAGGGTATCAAGCTCTTCAACATCAACTGAAGACTTCTCCTCCCACCTTGCCAATCAGAACATAAACTAGAGCATTCAAGTTCATGCTTTCTACACATTTTCGTCGCACAATCCCCTTTACACTGACATCTGATAACCTTCAGAAGCGATTCTGTAGTTTGTGATAAATCCATCATCTTATGTTTAAATTTGTTGTCCCATAACAAACACCCCAGTTTTATGTCTTTAGATAATCCCCTTTAGCCATCCAAAATTACACTGATAACTGGCTGCATCTGATGTGAATGGAAGGCTTTGCACTTCAACGCATGTTATACTCTTTAAAACCTTATCCTTAACTTCCTCTTGCACAAAGAATTTAAGGTATCATAATTCCAGCATATATACATACAGATCCAGGCCTTTTCACCATCTTCCTGAATATTCCTCAAGATTCTGAGCTGAAAGGAAATCATCTACAAGCTTCATGAAGAACTTGTCAATTTGAGCCTTTTCCAATTCCAAATAATCTGGAGGTGGTAATACAACCACACATCGCATGCATGAAGGGCAGAATACAGAAAAAACCTGCTCACTGATAGCATGTGAATAACACCAATTTCTGAGTATACAAGTTCTATAGCCTCCCTGCGTCCAGAGGACTGCATGACATGACCAATAGATAAAAAAAAAGCCATCATGGAACGGAAGCCTCCCGAATTCAAAACTATCTGTTTAAGTGTGCTGTCTTGCTTTCCCTTACGTTGATGGTTTTAGACTTCCAGCACAAGGGCTGATCAAAGGGCTGTAGTTCCTTATCGTTTGTGTCTGTTGGATCCATGTCTACCATTGGAAGAAAATGAGCGATGCCTTCCCAGGATGCAAGCCCCTTGAAACCATGTGCATCATGCCGGAACGCCCTGAACGTTATTTGCTGTAATGGCCACGATATTTTCCACAAACTCTCAAGTTGTTCACGCTCATCATGTACAGTGGTCATTGGTCATCTCTTTTACACCAATTCAACACTTTTCCCAATCAGATAGCTGTAGTTTTTTATGGCACTCTTTCCATCTTGCAAACTATTATCAGCTGATTGGATTCTTGGCAGAACTTGTTTCTGTGTGATTCCAGGAATCACTGCTAGGATAATAACCAATACGTGGAATGCCCCATGACCGTTCAATGTACATAGATTGTGGTCAGCATTGTCAGCTAGGTAATGACCGACGTGTCCAGTAGTAGGAATGTCAATGAGGCGAAAACTTGCTGCAGAGTTAGGTAACATAATAACCTCTGTATACGGACGGCAAAATACATGACCGGATAAACTATCGCTGAAGAAATCGTGAGCCAAAGGTATGATACCGTTGTACAGCCAGACCAAACTTAAGACCGCACTGAGGACTCTCGGCCTAGGTCGTTGCATTATACCCTGGCCAATCGATGCAATTTCAAGATATCTTGACTTTCCAATATAAAGTTCCCCTAAGAATATGCGAAGCATCTCCGGCAAATAAGCTATGTTTTTGACTCGTAGAAAAGCTTGTCCATGACATACATCTATGTGGCGACCCAATCGTGGCTGCTTCACAAACCTAACCTCCTCTACTTGAAATCTAGATGGAATCTGCCTTCCTGTACGGAGCCTAACTTTATGATAAATGGCATTACTTGCAGGAGATCATGTTAAATCCAATTCGTCTGGGAACAGTTTGGGCCCATTCATCCTCATTTCCCCCCTCATCAAAAAACCCATCATGTATGTTTGAAAATCCAATGTTCTCACATGGCATGTATCATCTACATTATGTTTATTGTCAATAATAGTTTTGGTCCCACAAAGAAAACAGTGGTCTATAAATCTGAATTCCGGTACCTGGGAACGAAATACTGGCCTAAATGGGGCATCAATATCTGTTTTTCTTTTGCAATTTGAATATACATCTTATCTGCTTTGGTCCTTTCTGCAGTCAAAGTGAAGCACTTGTCCTGCTGATGCAAAACACAATGTTGGAGTTCTTCTCTCAACACTTAACTCCTTTTGTGTCAACTTAGCTAACTTAATCGTCAAATTGGTCCCAATACTTGTCCTCGTCTTGAGGAAATGTACATTTGCAGTCCAAGAGAAGAGTATATTTTGAAAATGTACCACTGGTATGACTTGCTCGCTAAACCAGCCAGTCATTTCAGCGGTAAATTTTCAAAAATACTCCTCTCTTGGACTGAAAATGAACATTTGCTATGCAGAGACTTTAATCCTCTTGACCGTGGCCACTTTGGTGGTCAAGTCGGCCACAAAATACCTCTATGATGGTGCTGAGGAATGCCCATTTGCAGGACGATAGAAAAGCTATGTTCGGATAGTCTTCTATTGACCTTCTCAAATTATAATTCTCTTGAAGAATCTAGGCATTAAAAGGTTAATTGATTTGAGTAGAACTTTGAACGCTTTGAGGCGTTGTTGACATAAGAGGGAATAACGCGTGCAACTCCTTTCATCTTGATTTTAATTGTAGCCTCTCCATTATCAAGACTTTCTCCATATATAGCACATATAGCATATAGCACACCGATTTGTATGCGGATTTAACGCCTCTTATGTTAACAGCGCCTCAAAGCGCTCAAAATACTACTCATATCAATTGACCCTTTCATGGTTAAGATTTCTCAAGGAAATTATACCATTTTGCAGACCAAAAAAAATAAAATTTGTGTCAATTTACCCATGAGATTTACAAAAAGAGCTTTCCGTTAACGTGCAAATGTACATTCCTCAAGACCACGGTAGATGTCGTCTTTGGCTAGCTTGACCATCAACCCAGTAATGGTAAAGTTATCTTTCCATAGATGGTGCCCATTTGCAGGCCAAGAGAAGATTATTCTTGAGAATTTACCCCTGGAAGGACTGGCTTGCAAATGGACACTTCTCAAGACCGTTGCAGGGGCAGTTTTGAACAGGTTGGCCATTAAAGGGTTAAGTTTACACGGCGGTGGGATGGTGGGTGGGGTGGTGGGATGTTGGGTGGGGTGGGGTGGGGTGTTAATGTATCCGAAACAATGCCTGACATGGCTGTATTTGGTTGAAATAAAGAATGATAAGAACAGCATTCGCATAATATTCAATTAGTATATCAAATATAAAAGTTGATAGATGTAGATATAAGTAAGAATGCTTTTTTCAATTTAGTTTTAATGAAATTAACCACGTCCATGCATTACTTTAAAATTAAAGGCATTACATTAATTATAGTTATTTACTTGAGTCTCGTGAGATATATTGGTCAATATATACCCATGTTTGAGCAATTTTACATTAGCTGAAAATAAATTTCCAAGCAGATATGATCTTATTTGTAATCCAATTGACGGAATTCATCCAGCGTAATTACATAATATTATATTTTCAATGACCTAAGTTGATCGTTTGTTGCAATTTGTTCTAGGTACACATGTTGGCTTTAGATTTACTGAACTATTTAATACGATCTCATTTGGAAATAAAATAAAATTGCTAAACTTGTTCCAAATGAGACAACTATTGCTCTTTTATTATATTTTATGCTTAGTGAGTGGGTATGCCTGCACGGGTGCGTGCGTGTATGCCTGCGTTGCGTGCGAGGGGGCGGGCGTACGTGCGTACATGTGTACGCATGGGTGCGTGCGTGCGTATGCACGGATGCGTGTACGCGTGTGTGTGCGTGCGCGCGTGTGCGTGTGCGTGTGCGTGCGCGTGCGCGTGCATGTGCGTGTGAGTGCGTGTGTGTGTGCGTGCGTAAGTGGGTGCGTGCGTGCGTGCGTGTGTGCGCAAATGGGATCCTTTTACGCTATTTTAGAGTTTTCTCATTCCAGAGCGTGCGTGCGCACGGCAGCGGCTGCATATCATGTGTGCGGTAGCGGGCGGGCAGGCGGGCAGTCATGTGGGCATGTCGGCAGATGGGCAGGCGGACAGGCTGACGAGATGGTGGGCTGGCTGAAAGGGGTCCGAAGGGAGGGAAGCTGTAAATTCATCATTTAATTCATTACATAATGTCAGTATGATGGCCTTACCGAGTTCATAGTAGCAAGTATCTCCACCGGCGCATGCTTCTCCAATCTTCTTATATGTCGAAGAGACACACATATATTTTGAGATTGACGTGTGTGTTTCTGGACAAGAACATGTGCCAGAAGTACATGCAGTGTTTGTCACCGTATCTGAGCAATAATCATTGGACGCGCACGAGTCACCAACATATTGAACTAGAGACAGATAAAACACGACTCATTAACACGATATGAGACTAGCTGTTATTTACTTGCACATTTACTATAGTACAGGAAAATTCTGTCAATCCATGACCGATCTACGGGGAGAAAGGTTTGGAGGTGAATTTAACATATGTAAGGGGTAATATAAAGAATGAGCGGTGGAGATCCAAGCAAAAGTGTTGTATAACTAATTCCACCAGGTGGCGAAATCCAAGATGGGCGCCATAAGTAATACATCTTCAATATGTACCTTATTCCTTGACCCAAGATGGCCAATAAGGCAGACGATGTACGTTTTCTGAGATTGGGAATTTAGAAAAATCATGTATAATAGTCTCAAGTTCAAGTTCACTTTATTCACTCAGGCCTTACAAAGACATATGAGGCATACATAGATGAAATTAAATTTGTTGGCGGTAGTGCCTTCACTATATACATCAGAACATCTCATCCGAACAGTACATTAACACATCGATATTATTATTATTATTATTATTATTATTATTATTATTATTATTATTATTATTATTATTATTATTATTATTCAGATGCATACAGTTATCTCTATCTCAGATTTCATAATCTGTGCTGTATGAATACAGATACAAATCTCAAACATCGTATGAAGTTCGGGGCCAAATTAAAAAATGGTCGCCCATATTACAGTTTAGCCTGAGGTGTTAGATAGAGGTTATATTATAGTTTATTTGGGGTTTTTTTATCATGGAAGGATTTGCATCTGAATGATAGTGGAATGCCTGCCACTGTTCACTATCAAATATGTATTTCGTTGGAATATCAGCAAAACGCTCACTGATGCAACGTGTTCTAAGTGGACAAAGATGAAACAAACATCAACTGGTCAAAAATCCCCATAAGATCGCAAACTATGTTTAAACCCTTAAAGGATAACTAACCTCATCTCACGATATCTATTCAGATGATCTAATAGACCACTCATAAACGATGTTTGTAATTTTAAGCTTTTAATCATCCCATCAACGAAAGATAGTCAGGCTTTAGTAGCTAGATGTTGGTACATTTCTACAGCTTATGATGGCTGTCACGATTTACTTTTCAACTAATCAGAACAAACTTGGCGTGTCTGCCTCGGTATATGCTCTCAGTCAGAGAGGTGATATCTATAGCTTGACAATGGGGTATAAAAGCAACCATACGGGTAAGCTGTTGAATATTTTGAAACTAATTTGACTGGAAGCTGATGCCGCCTAAGGCAACAATAACTTCCAGTCAAATAAGTTTTAAATTCTCAACACGATTATTATTACATACCAAAGAACGTAATGAATTGGCACTTACATGGCATCACATACTATCGCTAGAGGAGACAAAATGATAGAGTTCACTGTTCAACGTTTACGCGATATTACAATGCAGATAATTGTGATACAGATAAGGGAATGTAACAAGATATGAATGATATGGAATCTATCAACCATAACCTATCAACGCGATACAACAATTGAAATGAGATGGCATCTCCTTAACACGCACATCAGCCAAAACGGCTTCAAGAGTGCTCTTCAGTAATGTAAATCTGTAGACAAAAAGAAGACCATTTCTGAAAATGTGCCACTGGAATAACTGGCTCGCTTATCGAGCCAGTCATTCCAGTGGTAAATTTTCTAAAACAGACTTCTCTTGGTCTGCAAATTGACACTTTCTTTGAGAAAATTGAAATTTTCTTGAGCAAATTTAAGGCTTACAAGTTTAACCCCTGTGTATATAGTATTCATTGGATCAAGGATACTTGATCAGATTAGTTAACTCAGATTAATTGGTTTTATATTTTACTTCAGATGTAGGGGGTCGTACTGCTAATAGGTTCATCATACCATACACAAAGTAGATTTCACAATTGTGTTTACATTTCTTAGATCATGTTGAATATGACCTAGGAATAATTTGTTTTATTTTAACACCTCTTGTGTCAGTCAAAAGCGCCTCAAAGCACTCAAAATTCTACTTGCTATATCAACTAAACATGTCGTGGGTCAATATTTTTCAAGATATTCTAATTTTAGAAGACAAATTTTGTCAATTTACCACTGAATTTCTTTTCATAACCAGTGTCTATCTGCAGGCCAGGAGTAAACGAGCCAATCATTCCAGTGGCAAATTTTCAAAAAAGTCTTCCTTTTGTCTGCAAATTGATATTTCTCAAGACCACTGTTGAAGCCGTTTTTGGCTGATATCATGAGTGTTAAAATATTCTTCTTGGTCTGCAGGTGAACACTGGTTGTGCAGAAATGTGGTTCATCTTTACCATTAAAATTGTTAACGAATGTCCATTTGAAGGATAACAAAAGTCTATTTTTTGTGACTTTTCGTTATAAATTTACAAAAATATTCTTTTTGGCCGCAAAAATCAAAATTTCCTTGAAAAGTATTGGCAATTAAATGGTTAATTGAAATAACTAGTATTTTGAGCGCTTTAATGCTCTGTTGACACAAGACGGGTTAAATATAAGCAGGTACAACTCCTAGTCAAATTACCTTCAAAATATTCAAAGAATAGTTATTGAAATGAAATGTATTTTTCGTATTTGCATTTTCGAGTTCAAAGAACGAAAGATGCTGGCAAATTATGGAGCGGATGTGAGGCTTATTCATGTGACAGCATCATCAAACAGCTATTTAAGAAGTAATCTGATTATTTTGCTGAAATATTTTGATATGATTATTTGCTGTCATAAGTGATTTATTATTACTCCCTGCACATTCTGATACACAATTCTCATTCCAGCACGTATTGTCAATCGGATTGTTCAGGAAAGATGCATACATGATATAGTTGTTACGCACTGTTGACATAGCGACATCTTTAAAACGCAGATGCCTGTCTATAGATCAGTGGAGGAACCCAGTTTTAGCTATGCCCCGCCCATCTTTAGCTAAGCTCCACCCACGCTGTTCCCGTTTTGGGATCAATCGATATATGCACTCTCTGAGTCGCAATTTCCAGAAAGCTATACAGGTAAACTGCTGAAGATTTTGAGACCAATTTGACTGGTTGTTGTTGATGCCGATGGCAGCAGCAGCGCCCAGACAAATTAGTTTCAAAATATTCAACAGCATATTTATTAAATAGTAAAGACATGCAATTCATACACCAACGCTTAGTCATTCACCAATTACACAGTCGTTACGACCTTATCTACATAATGCATGGCGTTATTGATTATGACGTCATCCTACACGTAACGTGGTTGATTATGACGAAATGTGATTGATGGATAAACTGAAAACTGATGCTTAGTGAACAATGGTGCTTAATGAACACAGTTGCTTAATGAACACTAATGCTTAATGAGCACTGGTTCTTCGTGAATGGTGGTGGTTAATGAATAATGATGCTTAATGAACACTAGTGCTTAATGAACACTGGTTCTTAGTGAATGGTGGTGGTTAATGAATGTTGATGCTTAATGAACACTGGTGCTTAATGAACTCTGATGCTTAATGAGCACTGGTTCTTAGTGAATGGTGGTGGTTAATGAATGGTGATGCTTAATGAACACTAGTGCTTAATGAACACTGGTTCTTAGTGAATGGTGGTGGTTAATGAATGTTGATGCTTAATGAACTCTGATGCTTAATGAACACTGGTTCTTAGTGAATGGTGGTGGTTAATGAATGTTGATGCTTAATTAACACTGGCGCTTAGTGAACTCTGATGCTTAATGAACACTGGTGCTTAATGAACACTGGTTCTTAGTGAATGGTGGTGGTTAATGAATGTTGATGCTTAATGAACACTGGTGCTTAATGAACACTGGTTCTTAGTGAATGGTGGTGGTTAATGAATGTTGATGCTTAATGAACACTGGTGCTTAATGAACTCTGATGCTTAATGAACACTGGTTCTTAGTGAATGGTGGTGGTTAATGAATGTTGATGCTTAATGAACACTGGTGCTTAATGAACACTGGTTCTTAGTGAATGGTGGTTCTTAGTGAATGGTGGTGGTTAAGGAATGCTGATGCTTAATTAACACTGGTGCTTCATGAACTCTGATGCTTAATGACCACTGGTTTTCGTGAATGGTGGTGGATAATGAATGTTGATGCTTACTGAACACTGGTGCTTAATGAACACTGGTTCTTAGTGAATGGTGGTGGTTAATGAATGTTGATGCGTAATGAACACTGGTGCTTAATTTAATGAACACTGGTTCTTAGTGAATGATGGTGGTTAATGAATGTTGATGCTTAATGAACACTGGTGCTTAATGAACACTGGTGCTTAATGAACACTGGTTCTTCGTGAATGGTGGTGGTTAATGAATGGTGATGCTTAATGAACACTAGTGCTTAATGAACATTGGTTCTTAGTGAATGGTGGTGGTTAATGAATGTTGATGCTTAATGAACACTGGTGCTTAATGAACTCTGATGCTTAATGAACACTGGTTCTTAGTGAATGGTGGTGGTTAATGAATGTTGATGCTTAATGAACACTGGTGCTTAATGAACACTGGCTCTTAGTGAATGGTGGTGGTTAATGAATGTTGATGCTTAATGAACACTGGTGCTTAATGAACACTGGTTCTTAGTGAATGGTGGTGGTTAATGAATGTTGATGCTTAATGAACACTGGTGCTTAATGAACACAGGTTCTTAGTGAATGGTGATGGTTAATGAATGTTGATGCTTAATGAACACTGGTGCTTAATGAACTCTGATGCTTAATGAACACTGGTTCTTCGTGAATGGTGGTGGTTAATGAATGTTGATTCTTAATGAACACTGGTGCTTAATGAACACTGGTTCTTAGTGAATGGTGGTGGTTAATGAATGCTGATGCTTAATTAACACTGGTGCTTAATGAACTCTGATGCTTAATGAACACTGGCTCTTAGTGAATGGTGGTGGTTAATGAATGTTGATGCTTAATGAACACTGGTGCTTAATGAACACTGGTTCTTAGTGAATGGTGGTGGTTAATGAATGTTGATGCTTAATGAACACTAATGCTTAATGAACACTGGTTCTTAGTGAATGGTGGTGGTTAATGAATGTTGATGCTTAATTAACACTGGTGCTTAGTGAACTCTGATGCTTAATGAACACTGGTGCTTAATGAACACTGGTTCTTAGTGAATGGTGGTGGTTAATGAATGTTGATGCTTAATGAATACTGGTGCTTAATGAACACTGGTTCTTAGTGAATGGTGGTGGTTAATGAATGTTGATGCTTAATGAACACTGGTGCTTAATGAACTCTGATGCTTAATGAACACTGGTTCTTAGTGAATGGTGGTGGTTAATGAATGTTGATGCTTAATGAACACTGGTGCTTAATGAACACTGGTTCTTAGTGAATGGTGGTTCTTAGTGAATGGTGGTGGTTAAGGAATGCTGATGCTTAATTAACACTGGTGCTTAATGAACTCTGATGCTTAATGAACACTGGTTCTTCGTGAATGGTGGTGGTTAATGAATGTTGATGCTTAATGAACACTGGTGCTTAATGAATACTGGTTCTTGGTGAATGGTGGTGGTTAATGAATGCTGATGCTTAATTAACACTGGTGCTTAATGAACTCTGATGCTTAATGACCACTGGTTTTCGTGAATGGTGGTGGTTAATGAATGTTGATGCTTACTGAACACTGGTGCTTAATGAACACTGGTTCTTAGTGAATGGTGGTGGTTAATGAATGTTGATGCTTAATGAACACTGGTGCTTAATTTAATGAACACTGGTTCTTAGTGAATGGTGGTGGTTAATGAATGTTGATGCTTAATGAACACTGGTGCTTAATGAACACTGGTTCTTCGTGAATGGTGGTGGTTAATGAATGGTGATGCTTAATGAACACTAGTGCTTAATGAACATTGGTTCTTAGTGAATGGTGGTGGTTAATGAATGTTGATGCTTAATGAACACTGGTGCTTAATGAACTCTGATGCTTAATGAACACTGGTTCTTAGTGAATGGTGGTGGTTAATGAATGTTGATGCTTAATGAACACTGGTGCTTAATGAACACTGGCTCTTAGTGAATGGTGGTGGTTAATGAATGTTGATGCTTAATGAACACTGGTGCTTAATGAACACTGGTTCTTAGTGAATGGTGGTGGTTAATGAATGTTGATGCTTAATGAACACTGGTGCTTAATGAACACAGGTTCTTAGTGAATGGTGATGGTTAATGAATGTTGATGCTTAATGAACACTGGTGCTTAATGAACTCTGATGCTTAATGAACACTGGTTCTTCGTGAATGGTGGTGGTTAATGAATGTTGATGCTTAATGAACACTGGTGCTTAATGAACACTGGTTCTTAGTGAATGGTGGTGGTTAATGAATGCTGATGCTTAATTAACACTGGTGCTTAATGAACTCTGATGCTTAATGAACACTGGTTCTTCGTGAATGGTGGTGGTTAATGAATGTTGATGCTTAATGAACACTAATGCTTAATGAGCACTAGTTCTTAGTGAATGGCGGTGGCTAATGAATGCTGGTGCTTAATTAACACTAATGCTTAATGAACACTTGTTCTTAGTGAATGGTGGTGGTTAATGAATGCTGATGCTTAATTAACACTGGTGCTTAATGAACTCTGATGTTTAATGAACACCCATGCTTAATGAACACATGTGCTTAATGAACAATGTTGTGTGGTAAACACTGTTGCTTTACAAAACCTGCTGTTTAGCTACAAACACATTGTTAGAATGTATTGCAATCAGCAACGACCTTCATTGTCATTGTTTTTAATGGTGTAATGTGGTTCCAGAACTAGTGTTTATTACAGGTTGGTATTTAGTGATAAGACAAGTAGTTTTCTACTCATATTTGACTTACCAGCCACGCATTCGCCTAACCTTTCAACAAATCCTTTTTTACATTTGCATGTTTTACCAGTGACACATGTATCGCCGCTCGCATACTCCTGGTAACAGAACGTGTTCACAGTACCAGTGCAATCAGCAGTCGCCGTGCAAACACCATTCAATGCTTCAAAATATCAAAATAATGCTACCGGTTAATCATGCAAAATGACAACAAATATATTTTATTTCATTCTAGATATATAAGGTTTTAAAATAATAATAATAATAATAATAATAATAATAATAATAATAATAATATTATTATTATTATTATTATTATTATTATTATTATTATTATTATTATATTCTTCTTCTTCTTCTACTCCTTCTTCTTCTTCTTCTTATTATTATTATTATTATTATTATTATTATTATTATTATTATTATTATCATTAATAATAATAATAATAATAATAATAATAATAATAATAATAATAATAATAATGATAATAATAATAAAAATAATAATAATAATAATAATAATAATAATATTATTATTATTATTATTATTATAACTAGATCTGTTCCATGAACAGATATATGGCTTTCAAGTGTAGCTGCACTCTAACTGGGCCCTCTTTTCTTGTACTTCAAATCCAATCGAGTATGTTTGTGAAATTTCATTTCTAGAACTGGTCGAGATAAAAATGTCGTGTCTTTCGAATCAATGGGTGAGGTAGTTTGGGAAAAGATATCAATACAGACAGAAGCCTCGTGATAAAAAATCTCCTAGATACGAACACGAAATGCTTAGTCGATGATTGGCCATTCACCGGTAAACTTGTTAATAAGATCTACCGTTCAGCAGGAAAATATCCAAGCTATGAATGGCCCACATAGCTTTCCAAAATGATAATAGACATTGGCAAATAAGAATGAAATCGATCAAGTAAACCGTAGTACTCTACACCATATGGGTTAGTAAAAATCTAATTATTTACTACGTGAATGGTTAATATGCAAGAACGACTTTCAGTCTAATGGACCTTTACAAGTTATCAATCCATCATATGCCATCATATACACGGCATAATCAACTATGTAACGTGTAAGTTGACGTCATAATCATGATGTCATGAATGACTCGATATAGTGCGTCTTTAACGCTTAATAATCCGACACAGTGTACGAATTGTATGTCTTTACCATTTAACAAACATTCTGTGGAACATTTTGTAATTACTTTAACTGGACGCTGTTGCTGCCATAGGCACAGCGGCCAGTTAAATTAGTTTCAAAATATTTAACAGCTTACATTTAGAGTTTTCCGGAAATTAATAGTCATGGAGTTTCAGAGATCGATCGATCCCAACATGGATGTGGTGTGGTTGGAGCATAGACAGAGATGGGCGGGGCATAGCTAAAACTGGAAAGGGCCATTGTTTTCATGAATGTTCTGCCTGTGTCCATAGAAACTACAAGATGTGCAAGATTTATATTGTCATTTAAAAGTCAATGGGCTAATCGGTCTGCATGGTCAACTGATATTAAATGGCAACTAAATATCTAACACATTAACCAGTTTGACTAGAGCATCTAGCAAACCAATTCATGAATCCAGTTTCTCAGCCAATCATATGAAGTCATAATCAAGTACGTGACGTGCAGGCTGACGTCATAATAAATTGGGCCTACGCCATGAATGACTCAATGTAGTCTGTCTGCCTGTGTTCCGCAGATGAAGAAGGAAGAGTTTTTACTACATTGTCTCGTGTCCATTGCGAGTGGCTTAAGCCCCCGTTGCGTTCTTTCTCATCCTTCAGGGTCATAGAGTACTGTTGACACCTACGACTGCACATTCTAAAGCTTTCTGAGCAGGCGTATTTTCTGCCATTCAAAGAACATGTCCGAACATAGACCATCGCTGTTGCACTATCCTCACAGATAGTGGGCTCTGTGTTACACAGTTTGTAGACTGATGCATTTGATATTAGACTGCATGGCCATAGATGATTTGTAATGGCTCGTAGATGTTTGCAGTGACATGCACCAAGCTTGTTTACGAGGGAGTTTGAAGGTGCCCAGTGGTTGCAACTGAATGGCCTTATGGAAACATATCTAGCATCAAAGAGTGGCACCTTGGCGTTCATAGAGATACTAGAGCCACAAATCGACAACTAGCAAAATGATTGGAAGCCGATATTTCCTGGTACAAAGATTTCCAGTGTAGAACTGTAGAGATATTTTATTATGGCTATTTTAGACAGCGAGTAGTAGGCCTACATACCAGGATACGAAAATTAGACGTTCCTGCTTCCGGGTCAACCACTTTTTACTGCAGGGCAACCAAATCTTAACTTACTGGTTGCCGTGGGGACAATCTAGGTCTTTTAAGGGCTTGTATATGTACTCATGGTGGGGAATTATTTTTTTAGTCTTAACCCGGTAACACTCAAATTTGTTCAAGAAAATTTAAATTTTCTCATAGAAAATGTCCATTTGCAGACCAAGAGAACGGTTTTTGAAAATAATTTTCTCTTGTTCTGCAAATTGACATTTCTCACGACTGCAGAAGTGGTCTTTGGCTGATATGAGGGATAAAGGGGTAACATAATGATTGAGTTGGTATTTACAAGGATTCTGTAGCCTGTATAGCTTAACAACAATACATATTTTCAGCAGAATTTACAGAAATGGGGCAACCTGGAAGTACAGTCGGGCAACATAATTTAAATGGCATACTTGCTCTGGGGGCAACCCAATACCTGGGACACAGCCTGCTCCAGTTGCAGCTCTAACAGTGTTTCCTACAGGACACACAGCGCACAGATTATTAAGGCAGGCATCAGTTAGTGTTCCAGTACACTCAGCATTGGACCAACATACGCTACCAGTGGCTCCTATAATAATAATAATAATAATAATAATAATAATAATAATAATAATAATAATAATAATAACAATAATAATAATGATGATGAGGAGGAGGAGGAGGAGGAGGAGAAGGAGGAAGAGGAGGTGGAGGAGGAGGAGTGGGAAGAGGAGGGGTGGCAACAGACGTCAGTCAAATTAGCTTCAAAAGATTCAATATCTTACCAGTATAGTTATATTGAAATTGAGAGTCTTGGAATTCAGGGTTTAAAATATATAAGTCCAAATCGCGCAAAATATGTACGGGGGTTAGCTAGAAATGGGCGGAGGTTAGCTAGAAATGGACGGATGTTAGCTAGAAATGGG